>JARPMJ010001634.1:0-152238 GCA_033366665.1 Phoxinus dragarum | reverse complement strand
CTGCTTTAAACCACCCTTAAACTTCCCCATACCAGCACACCTGTCCCTAACCTTACCCGTATCACACCGCAATAGCAGAAAACGTCTTTTATAATACATCATGAACATAATAAGTACATTGTACTTATTTTTCTATGTAAGCACATAGTAGTTAGAGCCACTTAATATAAAGTGGGACTGTGATTTTTACCATGTAGAAATTCATAATCATCTTATGTCCTCTTTGAGACTGTGTGTCAGAAAGTTATGGGTCACACTGACCTTGGATGGCTTTCTCTGCTGGAAAACACACACACACACACACACACACACACACACACACACACACACACACACACACTGTGCAACCCGATTCTTCACTCCACAGGTACAACACTCCTCAGATACACACACACACACACACACACAGGCCATATGTTTGATATGACAGATACACTTGAGGTTAAAGGTGAAGCGATAGACCATATGTGTGTCACGTCTCCAACACACGTCTGCTGTCTGAACATGTTCTCACACACCAGTGTGCGCTATGAAGCATTTAACATATAAATTCAATATCTAACTCATTTATTTTGTATTGAATATATAGTGTGTGCTACAACACCTGTGTGAGGTTTGGAGGTTCAATTGATAGTTTTTATACACACAAGGTAATAAGCTTCATATTTTGCATTCTTTGCTGTGATGCATTATATAGTTATGTATGCATTGTCAACATTCAAGGATGCTTGTAGGATACCTCACAGAGATGTACCCGGGGCAGAGTGAGGGCTTTAGCATGCTGCACACACACAGTTTGTGTCTGACAGTGTAGTTTCGCAGGCTTCACCGACTGTGGAAGTGTAAGCTATAGGACAAGCCAAGTGTGAGCTATAGGGCCATGACTTTATACAGCCTGACTGGAAAATGAATGAATTATGCATGTGTCCACTAGAGCAAAACTGTCTCTCTCTCTCTCTCTCTCCTCTCTCTCTCTCTCTCTCTCTCTCTCTCTCTCTCTCTCTCTCTCTCTCTCTCTCTCTCTCTCTCTCTCTCTCTCTCTCTCTCTCTCTCTCTCTCTCTAATATTTCTTGATCTTTTCGTATTTAGTATATTTTTAGTTTTCTGTAATCTGAAGCTTTTGCTCTGTCTTCTTTTGTTCTTGAGAGCGTTTCCTTCCAGCTGCAGAACCCATCCACTTAATCCTGTTAGATAGACTAGGCTTAAAGCTGAGGGTGTCTCGGGCATCTTGTGCTGGAAGCCACTGTTTCACAACTGGACGGAGACCAGTAGCTGTTCATCAGAAAAGAAAAAAGACACAATTTACAGAGGCAAGATAGTATGAAATTGTTATTCTATAAAATTTCCCAAAATTTCCAAGGATATTGGCTGTTTTATCAAGAGTAGTCTCAGCCTCAGACGTCACGCCCACGGAACGTTGGCTAAACGTCTGATGCATATGGTACACTTAACTGGAAACACTTCAGGAATGTCGAAGTCGTCATCTGATTGGTTAAATTGTATCGGATTTCCGGGGGGGCGCGAGTGTCGCGTTTATTTTCGGTCCGCCGGGAAACAAAGCGCAGACGTGTGATTGCGGAAGAAAAGCTGTTGTGTTTACATGAGTGACAATGAGCATTTATTAAGATCAGCTAAACGTAGGATTCTCAAAAGTATGCGAGGTTCACGGCATAGACTCTTTAAGAGATGTCCAGGAGTTTTGTTTGAGGCACTTTGTGGAGACTTGTTGCACGCCGGTCTGATGTTGTGGGGACATTTCCATGCCCCGAAACGTGACGCTGAACGAAACAAACTGTAATTGGTTGTTTGACATGTCGGTTGCTATGAATTCCAGACCTTCAGCCGTCAGTCTGAAGGTCTGGCTACGCGAGACTAGCCTATATCAAGAGAGACAGAGGGAGGGAGTTTCCAGGTTTAAACTCCATTTACTTCACACTTATCAACATGCAACCAATACTATAATTTTTTTTTTTGGCATACACTCTAAAAAATGCTGTGTTGCTTCAACCCAATTTTGGGTCAAATATGGACAAACCCAAACGTTGGGTTAAAAATGTAATTTAAAAAATGTAACCCAACGGCTGGGTTTGTCCATATTTGACCCAAAATTGGGTTGAAACAACACAGCATTTTAAAGAGTGTACATGTGTGTTATAGAAAGAGCAAGATAAATATATACAGTATAGAGATAGAGAGATGGAGGGACTGGGTTAACCTGCCTGAGGCCAAACATTGTTCATGCATTTAAATAGGAATATTATTAAAATGGTGGATGAGTATATGTATCATTCTGAGCATCAAATGAATCTGGGCCTTTGATGGTAAGAAAGTGTTAAAGGTGCAAACCAGTGCAAGTGAAACTCTTTCAAACCTAAAGAATCAGACCGTTTGCTTTAGAACAGTCATTTATTATAAATCATGCTAGATGACAGCTTGTATGATGGTTTGAGATCTGGAGAGGTGATCGCTCCCTCCTCGGATGATGAATACATCAATAAGAACTGTATAGTGCTGAATATAAGTCTTGCCACCAGCGGATGCTGAGAAACAAAAGTGCGCTCTGGAAAATGACACCATCTGGAGCTATAACAAGAAATCTTATTGAAAACGGCACAAAATGACCTTTTCGGGATCATAAAACAACACTAAATGAAATTTTAAGATGCCCAAGAGCAATATCTGAGAGTATCTGTCTGTAATATAACAAGAGTAGCAATATCTTTGTCCTCTTGGTAGCATATGCATGCACTGTAAGAAATATATGAGGTGGTCAGTGATTCAACACCACTGTTTAATAAGGATGATTCACACAGACCATGCTCTGTATATGCTTTATCTCATTATCTCTGAGGAATCCTAACACAGGACATGTAGCATGAGGATGTTTTGCTATAATGAACTCAGTAATGTACTTTGTCCTTGGGGTTCTGAAACGAGAAGTGTCTTTTCCTGGTAAATAAGAAAGCTCATGCTAGACAAATTATTAAATACCAGTTTTTTTCCTATTCAGAAAGATTGATTGCAGACAGATTCATGTATAGAAAAAGCTTGTTTCACACTAAAAATAAAAATCAAATCGTCTTGCTTTCTAATAAAAATATATTAGCATTGCTTGCGAAACAAATCTGTAAATAATTACGTAAACTTTTCAGATAAATAACGTAATAAATTCAATGGAGTAAGAAAAATAAATCAATTCCAGATATATTCTCTGAAAATATTATATATATTAATTCATATTTATTATGCATATTAATATATACAGTGTAGAGGATGGATACCCGACCTGAGCCCGACAGTACCCCGACGGGCCGAGCCGGGTTCGGACAGATATTTAGAAATGATGTTCGGGTTCGGGTCGGGCTCGGTCACATCACGCAATAAGGCATTGAACATTTTAAATTTAAAACAGCTTATTATGTAGGTAGCCGATGTGCCTGATGCTTTCACTTGATGCAAACGTTCGTTTTTGTGATTAAAATACATGTAAAATATTACCATAATAACATCCGTCTTCCTGTGTGCGGACATTTGTTTATGTAGCCGTGACAACGAAACACGTGCATAATGTGCGCGCCTGTGTTAAGAGCGCTCGTTGCTCCGCGCGCTGATGCGCTCATCCTGACATTTCCAATTGCCTTCCTACAGTTGCTTAATAAAAGCGGCTTTCCACACAAACAAACGTACGTGTCATTTGTATGAGAAAAAAATGGGATTTTAACTGTCGGCCTCGGGTCGGGCGCGGACATAAAAATCTTTATGCCTGTCGGGCTCGGGTCGGGTTCAGTTACTGCTCTGTCGGACGTGGGCCGGGGTTCAGACAGAAAAATTTGGCCTGATCCAACCTCTAATACAGTGGGGAGAACAAGTGAGAACTGCCGATTTTGCAGGTTTTCCTACTTACAAAGCATGTAGAGGTCTGTCATTTTTATCATAAGGACACTTCAACTGTGAGAGACGGAATCCAGAATCCAGAAATCCAGAAAATCACATCGTATGATTTTTAAATAATTAATTTGAATTTTATTGCATGACATAAGTATTTGATCACCTACCAACCAGTAAGATTCCCTTAACACCAACCGGTTACTTTGTCTTTAAGAAGTCCTCCTGTTCTCCACTCATTACCAGTATTAACTGCTCATGTTTGAACCCGTTACCTGTATAAAAGACACCTGTCCACACACTCAATCAAACAGACACCTGTCCACACACTCAACTAAACAGACACCGGTCCACACACTCAACTAAACAGACACCTGTCCACACACTCAACTAAACAGACACCGGTCCACACACTCAATCAAACAGACACCTGTCCACACACTCAATCAAACAGACACCTCTCCACACACTCAATCAAACAGACACCTGTCCACACACTCAATCAAACAGACACCTGTCCACACACTCAACTAAACAGACACCGGTCCACACACTCAATCAAACAGACACCTGTCCACACACTCAATCAAACAGACACCTGTCCACACACTCAATCAAACAGACTCCTGTCCACACACTCAATCAAACAGACACCTGTCCACACACTCAATCAAACAGACACCTGTCCACACACTCAATCAAACAGACACCTCTCCACACACTCAATCAAACAGACACCTCTCCACACACTCAATCAAACAGACACCTGTCCACACACTCAATCAAACAGACACCTGTCCACACACTCAATCAAACAGACACCTGTCCACACACTCAATCAAACAGACACCTGTCCACACACTCAATCAAACAGACACCTGTCCACACACTCAATCAAACAGACACCTGTCCACACACTCAATCAAACAGACACCTGTCCACACACTCAATCAAACAGACACCTCTCCACACACTCAATCAAACAGACACCTGTCCACACACTCAATCAAACAGACACCTGTCCACACACTCAATCAAACAGACACCTGTCCACACACTCAATCAAACAGACACCTGTCCACACACTCAATCAAACAGACACCTGTCCACACACTCAATCAAACAGACACCTGTCCACACACTCAATCAAACAGACACCTGTCCACACACTCAATCAAACAGACACCTCTCCACACACTCAATCAAACAGACACCTGTCCACACACTCAATCAAACAGACACCTGTCCACACACTCAATCAAACAGACACCTGTCCACACACTCGATCAAACAGACACCTGTCCACACACTCGATCAGACAGACACCTGTCCACACACTCAATCAAACAGACACCTGTCCACACACTCAATCAAACAGACACCTGTCCACACACTCAATCAAACAGACACCTGTCCACACACTCAATCAAACAGACACCTCTCCACACACTCAATCAAACAGACACCTGTCCACACACTCAATCAAACAGACACCTGTCCACACACTCAATCAAACAGACACCTGTCCACACACTCAATCAAACAGACACCTCTCCAAACACTCAATCAAACAGACACCCGTCCACACACTCAATCAAACAGACACCTGTCCACACACTCAATCAAACAGACACCTGTCCACACACTCAATCAAACAGACACCTGTCCACACACTCAATCAAACAGACTCCTGTCCACACACTCAATCAAACAGACACCTGTCCACACACTCAATCAAACAGACACCTCTCCACACACTCAATCAAACAGACACCTCTCCACACACTCAATCAAACAGACACCTCTCCACACACTCAATCAAACAGACACCTGTCCACACACTCAATCAAACAGACTCCTGTCCACACACTCAATCAAACAGACACCTGTCCACACACTCGATCAAACAGACTCCTGTCCACACACTCAATCAAACAGACACCTCTCCACACACTCAATCAAACAGACACCTGTCCACACACTCAATCAAACAGACACCTGTCCACACACTCAATCAAACAGACACCTGTCCACACACTCGATCAAACAGACACCTGTCCACACACTCGATCAAACAGACACCTGTCCACACACTCGATCAAACAGACACCTGTCCACACACTCAATCAAACAGACACCTGTCCACACACTCAATCAAACACTGTATTATTATGAATATAATATGCAATTTTGTGAATTTCTCTTCTTTAAATGATGTGCATATGATATTCTTACTGAAAAACAAGACAACATGCTGATTAAGATGCAAATCCTATGAACCTTTAACAAACATCCCGATGTTTCATTGATCATGTGATCGCCTGAAGGTCAAACATCTATAAGATCTGACGTGTGCTAGCTAAGACTAATTACTTAAACTAGCTGAAATCGAGCACTTTTAAATGCCATTAGCTTGATATACGGTTTAATGAGTATACAGGCGATGAGAAGATGCCCCACAGGGTACATAAATATATTAAACTATTCCATAGAAAACATAACATGTCGGTCTATGTGATTGTTAATGAACACTCAATTAAAGGCTCACTTGTTGAGTTTGTAAGTCTAAAATATGACAAATATTCAGTGCTTGTTGATGTATACTGTATATGTAACTATATTATAGGATTTAAGAGGAGACGAAGAGAGCAGAAGTAAAGAAAAGGGTTTAAGAATGAATGAAACTGTGTTTGTGATAACGGGAGAAACCGCTTCGGCTGTGAAAAAAGCATTGTGGGTAATTCATATGTAAATCAGTCTCTCAGTGTTAGTCTGATTGGACACACAAATATGCATGGATACCAACACTGTAATTGAAGCCTATTGTAGCTGCAAATTGTGTTTGCTGTTTGTGATGTTTAATATGACATTTTAGTCTGAATCTGCAAAGAATGTCTACAAATGTTTTGATGACAGTGATTTGTTGCCCTTTAAGTTGTTTTTGAGATTTGACGTGGTGGTCACTGATTTGGTTGTACAGATGCATCAAAATAATTTATTGTTTTTTCATTTTATGCCAGTTCTATTTAACATATTTCACCATGCATTCTGATGATTGGATTTCAAACCCAGAATTACAGCGTGAAAGGCCCGTTTGAATATGCCTTGTGTGAATGCATGTCTGTGTGTGTATGTGTGTCTTACACATGTCTGGAAACAATAAAGGAAGCAGGTGCTAGTGGTGCTAGTGGTCCTAGCTTCAACCTTCTTCTGAAACACTCAGCATTGTGAAAAACAGGGGTTCCCTTGGAGAGCAAAGAACCTTTTTTATTCAAATGGTTCTATAATTCATGTTTTATGACTGAAGTGTAAACAAAACATTACACAATAATTATAGGCCTACACAACACATTTACAAAGCTTTTTGGATGACTGCTGTAGTCAAAAACAAGTCAACTAATATTAATATCTAGTATGATTTGAGCTTTCTTTATGCACGTTTATACATTAGCATGAAACTTATATTTCCTAATACATTATAGTTTGCCTTTTTGACAAATAGTGTACATTTATTTATTAGATGTTTTAATTGTTCATGTATTGTTTTTTTATCTGCATTGTCAAATATCAAAAATGATTTGTTTTTCCTCATTTCAGAGATAAATAAATAAAAGTTATTAAGTACTGTACATGTACATATGTTACATAAACAAGCTTATGTATGTTTATTGCAAAGTAAAAATGTGTAAATGAAATAATTAAAAGTAAATGGTTTAATGTAATTAAACATCTTTAATGTAAAAAAGTTTTGCTGTCTAATACAGAGTATACAGAGGTGCAATTTTAAATATGACGCTAATATTTTTGTATAATCAATTGAATAAATGTATTTTTAGAATTTTCTGGATTGGTTATATTTTCTTATTCAATAATAATTAACTTGTTTAATAATAAAGAACCCTTAAATGGTTTTATATAGAACCATCTAACTTGGATTCAAAGAACCATTTATGGAACCCATTAAAACGGTTCTATATAGAACCATTAGGAGTTCCATATATGAAGCGGGTGATAGAACCATTTCTTTTAAGAGTGATGTCCACAGAAAGAGACGTTACAATGTGCTTTCTTACAGTCACACACTCACCGGACGCAGTGTTTAAAAGAATCACTCAGGCAGACATGAACAAGCATAATGTAGTCAGCAGGGAGCCAGTGACTTCGGTCCGCCTCTCTAAATCAAGATTAATGGGCTTGTGAATGCTACATTAATAGGCTGTCACTTGAGGATACATTTACAAGAGCAGGATGATTATCCCGGTTTTACTTAATTTCCTCATTACAGGTGTGTGTGTGTGTGTGTGTGTGTGTGTGTGTGTGTGTGTGTGTGTGTGTGTGTGTGTGTGTGTGTGTGTGTGTGTGTGTGTGTGTGTGTGTGTGTGTGTGTGTGTGTGTGTGTGTGTGTGTGTGTGTGTGTGTGTGTGTTTGTGTTGAACTGAAGCTGTCCAGCACATGCTGAAGTTTGGGGCTGGAATGTGTTTGAAAAGAAAACATTTTCTCTTGTGCTCGGCTAGGATGCACTTATTTGATCTACTGTAAAATTGTGAAATATTACAATTTAAAATAGGCGTTTTCTGTTTTAATATATTTTAAAATGCAATTTATTCCTGTGATCAAAGCTGAATTTTCAGCATCATTACTCCAGTCTTTAGTGTCACATGATCCTTCAGAAATCAGTATAATATTATCAATGTTGAAAACAATTGGTGCTTTTTGTGGAACGTTATGATTATTTAACAGCATTTATTTTAGCTAGAAATCTTTTGTAACTTTAATGTATTTACTGTCACTTTTGATCAATTTAATGGATCCTTGCTGAATAAAAGTTTTGATTAAACTTACCGACCTCACACTTTTAAAAGGTAGTATAAATAATTCATAGTTTTGTGTGATATGATATCTATGATATTCTATATCTATTTAAGCCACATTGATATTTGTGTGTGTGTGTGTGTGTGTGTGTGCGTGTGTGTGTGTGTGTGTGTGTGTGTGTGTGTGTGTGTGTGTGTGTGTGTGTGTGTGTGTGTGTGTGTGTGCGTGTGTGTGTCCTCAGGGTCTCATTATGAGTGTCTGGTAGGCACAAAAACACAGACACTTTTTCTTGTGTTTTATGACCATGAACATTTTTTCATTAATGTCTGACTATGATAAGTAATAGATAAACTCGTGTATGCTCTTTAATAAACACTACTCAAAAGCATAGTTTTGTGGTAAACTGAAGAAATGATGTTCTGCTGTTGCCCTGGGCTATAGTGAGGCCTCAGTTATTATGATGGGTAATATCCTTGTACATTAGGAATTGCTGACACAAAGCATTGTGGGAGCCGTAGACTACACTTGATTTAAATGAAGTGCTTCTGAAATATAGTCTCATTTTGCTGTCCGTCAGACTAATGGTTTTACCACTGACAGGGCTGTCATGCTCGGCTCCAGTGTCACACATCTAATAACGGCCCGGCTTTCATATCTGGAGCTGAGTTTAGTTTCTGATGAGAACAGAACGGCTGAGTCTCGCTGTTGCATTTCTTTAACATCATAACATATTTTAATTTATCATACAAATAAATATCGTACTAGGTCCAGTTCCCATATTCGACTAAAAGTCCCAAGGGTACTGTCAGAATTTGGCACGGGTGCATTTTCTTTTTATGCCGCTTGGGTTTGGAATGAATTGCAAAATCTTCTTAATTTAGACGCACTTCCAACCTTAAGCACTTTTAAACGTCTTTTCCAAAATATTTTACTGGACACTTGTAATTGTTTTAGCTGATTTGCTTTTACCTAGCTTTTGATTGTTGTAAATTGTGGTGTTGTCTTATTGTTATTGCTTTTGTGTGAAACTATATGTGCCGCTGTCTTGACCAGGTCTCGCTGGAAGAAGAGATAGTAATATCTCAATGTGATTCTCCTGGTTAAATAAAGGTTATTATTATTATTATTATGACATACATGGGTCTAAATCAATGAATATTTGGCTGTGTGTGTTTGTGGTATTTATGTGAGGGTAGAAATAATATAGACCTGTATATATATTAACTGTAAATCTGTTTTCTTCCTAGTAGTTTTCATTTCTCACTGAATGAAGAACAGCCGGTCTGTCAGTAAAGGGAAAATAGAAGGAGAGAGAGTCTCTATTAATTGGAATTTCTGGGCCACTGAGTTGCTTAAGGCTTTATTATTAAAACATTTTCAAAACGAACAAGATTTTCATTAATTAGTAGAGAAACCCCAGATGCCTTTATATAGTGAGAAGACTATAATAATTCTATATTGGTATTGTTTTCTTTTCCTTTTTTTTTTCTTAACCCAAGGCTTACCTTTTCATTCATTTTTTTTCACCCTGGACGAGGCTTTAGCCCGGACTCGTTTTAATGTCATATCATCTATCATCGTGTGTGTGTGTGTGTGTGTGAGTCCAGTCTTTCAGGACAGTTTATCCCTCCATCTGTAATTAAAATCACTCATGGAGAACACCATCACCGCTGAACAATGGCATCCATATTTTATAACACACGCACACAACACCTACAATTACAGTCTGAGCCGCTCTTAACACACACACACACACACACACACACACACACACACACACACACACACACACACACACACACACACACACACACACACACTCCCACACTCATTTGATGGAATTTATTTTTATCATCCAACCTGAAATTGGGTTTTGACAAAACTGTCACTTTCAAGGACCTAGATAAGATTTGTGTGTGTGTGTGTGTGTGTGTGTGTGTGTGTGTGTGTGTGTGTGTGTGTGTGTGTGTTTGATTATACTGTAGTTCTGATTTCTGAAGGGATGTTATAAAATCTGGAATAACTTTTAACAGTATTTTCTATAACTGGGAGATTTAAAGCACAACTGTCACAAACTCCAGCCCACCGAGTAATGCTGAGTTTAGTTTACACTGCACGATTTGCAAAAGTAGTCGGGTCACTGTTCTTTTCTCGACTATCTGGGGTAACATTCAGTTTACATTCATTCATTTAGCAGACACTTTTATCCAAAGCAACCTACAAAAGAGAACAATAGAAGCAATTAAACTAGCAGTAGGACAACAGTAAGTAAGTGCTATGACCCTTCACAGTGCAATCTAACGTAGTACTTTATTTTATTAGTATTTTTTTTTAATAGAATAGAGGAGAAAGTGTTAGTATTACTGGATCGTGCTGCCGAAAAAGATACGTCTTCAGCAGTTTCTTTAAAATGGCTTGCTTAAAAGTGGCTGTGTTCACACTGATCGGCGACCGGAGGTTTCACACTGCATGACTTTACAAAAGAAAGAATCGCTGACCACTTCTGTCTGGTCCGCAAACATGATAAGGAAATAACGCAAGATCACGCGTGCGTGAGACCGGAGTTCTTGCGCGAGACTGAAATTGTTAGCAAAAATTATCCAAATTGTTGTGCACTGATTTGCAGCAAAAAGGAGAAGAAAAAAAACAGATTATGCAGGAGGACTGTGTGTTCTGCGAAAAAAGTTGGGAGTAAATAAATAATTTTGCAATGTGGTCAAGCAAATGTCTGTGCTTTGTGCTAAAAATTCGGTTCGTGTACCTACCCCGAAGTGATAAAATAAAATAAAATTCTGTATCAAAATTTATAGGCAAGACAAGTAGTTTGTTAAGGCTTGATTTGGCACAAAACCTGCGCACATATATTCAAATGCGCATAACTATAGAATTAATTATTAATGCGCACGTGAGCATCAGTGTTTCTCACAGGTTGGCGTTTAAAGTCTGTGTAGAGAGAACGTGTCGTCTTAGCGGTCTCTAATTTAATAACTAATGATCGTTGCGACGGAAGTGAATCAATCAAAACTAACTTTAGCTGGAAAATATCTTTATTCAAGAACCGCTATAAAGACAAAACAATCTGTTACCTTAAATTATACGTTTATCTCTGTAAAGCAGCTTTGTTAAAAGCGCTATATAAATGAAGATGACTTGACTTGTTTCTGTTTGATATAATTGTAAATATATCTATTAAAATACTGATATGCTGGTCTATAACTCCTCCCCGAACATCCCGCTGTCCTGTTTCTTGCTCTCTCATTGGCTGTCGGTCATCAGAACACATTCACACGGCAGGATTCTGAATCACCGACAGCTCCAGATATTTAGCATGCCAAATATCTCACCAAAACCAGTCGGTGAGCGACACTCGGGCCTAAAATAGTTCAGTGTGAACTCGACATCTGGACATCTTCGGCACACTATTTTGACTAAACAATGGTTTAGGAGGATCTTATTAATCTTGCATAGCCTACTATATTGGCCAGTTAATACACTTGGGGTTGAGCCAGAGACTTTAAGTTTTAGTTTAACTGATGTCTTCTCTCTCTTCCTCCAGTCTGACTGATAGACCATCCACACTTATCCTCAGGAGTCTCTCTCTCTCTCTCTCTCACGCCTCTCTAAATCATCCCTCACTTCATTCCGGTCCTTTATTCTTCCCCTGACTCTCACCCTTTACCTCGCGATTCCTCCTCTATCCGTCGTCCGGTCCCTCTGGAGATCTCTCCTGTCCGCTGCTCCTGTAATCACAGACAGGTTGAGACAGATGGCAATACTTCTTATCCGCTCTCTCTCTCACTTTATCTCACTTTGTCTTGCTCCGTCTCTCTAACGCTGGCTGAGATCAGAACGTCTGAAGCATTGATCACATGAGTAGCTGACACAGTACATGGTTATTTAACATTTATTTATGATTATAATATTTTAGGTACTGTTAATTAGGTGACACAATCTCTAACCTGTCGTACTTAACCACACTGTAAAAAATTATTGTGATTTTAACGGTAAAATGCTACAGTGAAGAACTGTTAATTGGTTGACAGAAAGTTTCCGTACTATATACGGTAAATAACTGTGATAGATCTAATGGTACATTTAATGTAATTTTACTGAAAAATACTGTTAAATTTACAGTTTTTGAAAGTGAAAAAGAACAACTCATTGTATAATTTACTGTTAAAAAACGTATATTGACATTCCCACAATTCCCTGTGTGACACTTCACATTTGATGTATTTTTGTTGAAATAACTACACTGTAAAAAAAATGACATCCCCAAGTCAAAATTTTCTAGTGACCGATAACATCAAAAATTTTCAATTAGTCTGACATATTATTTCTCATTGAGCCAATGTTAACAGACTATTGCAACAATTAATTCAATTTATTTTACAGAATTTCACTTGGGCCAATTTAAAAAGAATATTTTTTATAGAATATTTTGACTTGGAATGGTAAAACATTTTTTACAGTGTATGTTTCTTCATAGTTTTCTTAGATTTTTCTAATAAGTTATGTACATTAGGGTTTTATGTTACATTTAATGTTGTTAAATTAATGTTTATTGCATTTTTAAAATTACATATGTGTTACCATGATGGTGTTTAATGTTTGTGTGAATTCCATATATGCAGTGTATGGAATTCCATATATTCCACTGTGCAGCTTCCATATATTAGTATTGAATTTCTTGTGGAAGAGCTCCTTGTGATGAGCTTTGATTGATCATGTGACTCTCATCACTGCTGTGATTGGTGGTTATCAGTGTATTACAAAGGTACAAAACAGATATTAATACTTCAATAGAACAGGGTTTATTACTGTAAATTTTAAGTTAAGTCTGTAAAACCTCTAACGTTGCTACCGTATTTTTGACGGTAAAGTTCTGGCAACCACAGCTGCCGTTTTTTTACCGTAAAAATCACGGTTTCATTTTTTACAGTGCAAAAAACGACCGTTTACTATGGGTTTCTGTTTGTGCGACATTGTACCCGAGAATTGCTCACATTAAACATCGATCTGATCTTCTTATGTGATCCTCTTAGTTTTGTCGTCAGTGTGAACAAACCAATTGCTCTGGGAAACTTGTTACGTCATGCCTAGATAGGTCACACTTTATCTGAGGTCAAAATGTGTGTGTCTGAGGTCAGCAGTCAGAAATATTGATTGGTAGTCATTTGTCACTTTATATATATATATATATATTTGTTAAACCAATGATCCATAAGTTATGTCCTCTTTATGTTCATCAGGCATAATGTTTATGTATTATTGCATGCGCTTTATAATGTAGCTATGTGACAGTATGGTGAACAACAGCTTTGGAAATGTTTGAGTTCTGCTTTGAATTCATGATCAAATGTATGTTAGGATATGTGTGTTAGTTTCATTTTCATAATACTCTGCTGCCACCTAGTGCCACATTTCCCTTTATTTCTCTCTCTCCATCTTTCAGTCGTCTGCACCACTCCTGCTGTCAGACACAAAAGCCAATCAGTGTGTGTCGTTATAGAGAGACCGTACGAGTGGAGAGGACTGTGTGTGTGCAGTCAGGGATCTCACACATGCATACATTAACATCAGTGTTTACATATCCCTCACATACACACTCACTGTAGGTACACACTGCAGAATGAACACAATTACCAATCATACAGTTTGTCAAACCTAACCTAGCCACATTCTTCCGATCAAATACACACACACACACACACACACACACACACTCATTTACATATAAATTGGAGTAAGTAGGACAGAGCTTGTTTAAATTTGATGAGAGCTTTTGTTCAAATGAGGACTGAAAACACAGGGGTATCGAATGAATACGTGTGTGTGTGTGTTCTTGGCAATAGTTCGGGGACATTTAAGGACAGCCTTAGTTGGGGGGAAAAAATCCATTAAATAATACCACATGTAAAACCATAGAATCAATATACTATAAAACAATAGAAATATACTGTATGTCCCACTAAGAAAGTGAAGTAAATTGTGTGTCTTCCACTGGTTGTATGGTATTGTATGTCCCTGTATAATCCGTATTCACATTGCATATCTAATTAATGTTATTTGATTGGGCTATAGGTTATTGTGACGACTCAGTAAAGTCAGATTAGATGCCGATGTTAGTATTGTTCCGTGTTTCTGTTTGGATCTGTAGACATAGAGGAGCCAGGACTGAATGTAGAGTGTCTTAATACCAGAGGTTTAAATCTAAACTAGAGCATAGAAATGCTATTATTACCCATAATTCATGGGATGACTCTTAGCATTCCTTGAAAGAGCAAGCTTTTCTCTTTGGCCGGATTACTCAAAACCACTGTTCTCTTTCCTTGCAATTACACAAAATGCTCACTCTTTTTCTGGCTGGTTTTCTGGAGCTTCTTTAAATCATCCAAGCAAATGTTCTTCAGAAAAGCAGATCAGATGTGATTGAAGCTCTGTCAATTGGATCATTATTGGATCATTTCAGCTCATTTTATACATTTTATGTTGTTTCCTAAATAGGTTTACTCATGGCATGGACCAAGATTGCATGATAGACATGTAGTCATTCTCTCATATTATCTCAAATGTTTGAAATAACCATCAATCAGTGTCTCAGTGGGTGGCCGAGCATGGAGAAAAAAATCTAAATTATATATATATAGTAGCAACCACCAAGCAATGACGTGTGTGTGTGTGTGTGTGTGTGTGTGTGTGTGTGTGTGTGTGTGTGTGTGTGTGTGTGTGTGTGTGTGTGTGTGTGTGTGTGTGTGTGTGTGTGTGTGTGTGTGTGTGGAATCTATGATACTCTGGTCGCTATGAATGACTTTAAGTCTATGGTATTTTTCTACTCATTGTTTAGAAAAGTAAACCAAATGATTTGAAAGATTTAATTAATATCTTGTCTTTCTTGTTTATTTATTTATTTACTTATTTAATTTTTTAACTGCACATTCACTCATTATTTTACATTGAATAAACTGTTCTTTGACTCACTTC
The DNA here is from genome assembly GCA_033366665.1 of Phoxinus dragarum. Lineage (NCBI taxonomy): Eukaryota > Metazoa > Chordata > Actinopteri > Cypriniformes > Leuciscidae > Phoxinus > Phoxinus dragarum. The sequence continues at coordinate 136,557 of JARPMJ010001634.1, read as the reverse complement.
AGCAACTGCTGTTTGTCCAGCTTGAAATATCATACTTTCCCTTACTCTTACCCTTCTCTGTATGTGGGTCATGTATACATGAGAGTGTGTGTGTGTGTGTGTGTGTGTTTGCCTTTGGGCTGTGTTCTAAAGTTTGAGGGAGGATGCTGGCAGTGGTTAACAGTAACAGGAAACGCCAGTCATCCCACTGGAGCCAATCAGCACTAGCCCAACTGAACCCAGTTACACTACACTCCAGTCAGAGATGTTTCACTGCAGCGCTCTTTCCATTGGGAACACAGCTGTGGTGTGTGAGTGTGTGTGTGTGTACTTTTACAACTGTCTTTGTGAGGACCAGTTTGAGTTTTAGAACATTGGAGTGAGGACAAAGAGAGTAAAGTGAGGACATGTTGGCCAGTCCTCAGTTTCTGAGACCGCTTTAAAGCCCTGTTTGAGGGTCAAGACTTGGTTTTAGGGATAAGGTTATAATGAGGTTAAGGGTCGGTTTAGGGTCAGGGTTCGGGTTAGGCACTCAGTTGTGATGGGTAAGGTTAGAGTAAACTGCTAGAGATTGCATTGTGTCAATGAATGTCCTCATAAAGATTGATGTACAAGAGTGTGTGTGTGTGTGTGTGCATACTTATTGTCAGAACTTTAAGACCCATTGCAGCTGAGAACTGTGTTATGTACATGCTGATATGTTGTGTGTGTGCGTGTGTGTTATGTGCGTGCTGATATGTTGTGTGTGTGTGTGTGTTATGTGCGTGCTGATATGTTGTGTGTGTGCGTGCGTGTGTGTGTGCGTGTGTGTTGTGCGTGCTGATAGTTGTGTGTGTGCATGCGTGTGTGTGTGCGTGTGTGTTATGTGCGTGCTGATATGTTGTGTGTGTGTGCGTGTGTGTTGTACGTGCTGATATGTTGTGTGTGTGCGTGTGTGTTGTACGTGCTGATATGTTGTGTGTGTGCGTGTGTGTTGTGCGTGCTGATATGTTGTGTGTGCATGCGTGTGTGTTGTACGTGCTGATATGTTGTGTGTGTGCGTGTGTGTGTGCGTGTGTGTTATGTGCGTGCTGATATGTTGTGTGTGTGTGCGTGTGTGTTGTACGTGCTGATATGTTGTGTGTGTGCGTGTGTGTTGTGCGTGCTGATATGTTGTGTGTGCATGCGTGTGTGTGTGCGCGTGTGTGTTATGTGCGTGCTGATATGTTGTGTGTGTGCGTGCGTGTGTGTGTGCGTGTGTGTTATGTGCGTGCTGATATGTTGTGTGTGTGTGCGTGTGTGTTGTACGTGCTGATATGTTGTGTGTGTGTGCGTGTGTGTGCATGCGTGTGTGTGTGCGTGTGTGTTATGTGCGTGCTGATATGTTGTGTGTGTGTGCGTGTGTGTTGTGCGTGCTGATATGTTGTGTGTGTGCGTGCGTGTGTGTGTGCGTGTGTGTTGTGCGTGCTGATATGTTGTGTGTGTGCATGCGTGTGTGTGTGCGTGTGTGTTATGTGCGTGCTGATATGTTGTGTGTGTGTGCGTGTGTGTGTGTGCGTGTGTGTTGTGCGTGCTGATATGTTGTGTGTGTGCATGCGTGTGTGTGTGCGTGTGTGTTATGTGCGTGCTGATATGTTGTGTGTGTGCATGCGTGTGTGTGTGCGTGTGTGTTATGTGCGTGCTGATATGTTGATAACCTGAGAGGATGATTCTGTGGTGGCTTATGTATGGCCCTCAGCTCTCCTCTACTGCCATGCATTGTTCTATATTCCCCTCTGTCCAGAGAGAGAGAGAGAGAGAGAGAGAGAGAGAGAGAGAGAGGCTGTACCGAGGGAGGAGGGAACTTGGAAAAGAGGAGGGAGGTTTAGAGAGCGATAGAACAGAAAAAGAAATTAAGAAAGACAAAGAAAGAAGGAGGGAGACCTGTCTATTCTGAGAGACATTACAGCAAATATCTCAATTATACCGGTGAGTCCTTCTTAAACTCGCAGTCTGTGTTTAATATTAATATTTGAATATTCTCAAGAGATTAACTTCAAGTAGAGTTTCTGCACTCTGGCAAATATAATACTAGGCTGCTAACATTCATAGTTTGGAGTCGTAGAAAGTTGAGAGATTTACTCTCGCGTGTCATACGATGTAGTTCAGTGTGTTTGCATTCTGTGTAAGCGGGAGATATTTTCAGAAGTTCATCCGCTGTGTCTCGTGTTGAAGATACAAAGACAAGTTCTATGAACAATACCCAGGAACATTGTTTTAACAATTCTGGAATTCAATTTTAAATTTTTGGCTGGTAGGATATTCAATACGTAGCAAACATACAGACATGACATCTATGTGAAAAGTTTTAAAAGTAAATTAAATTTTTGAAAGAAAGAAATACATTTATTCATCATTTTTGATGCATTACATTGAAAGGAACGGCTTTTACATTTTCAAAACAAAAATCTAGTTGTAATAAATGCTGTTCTATTCCACTTTTTTTTTTCATCAAAAACTGTTCATTCTGCAGCACAACTGTTTTCAACATTGATAATAATAAGAAGAAGAAGAAGATTTAGCTTTGTCATCATTACATTTCAAAATAAATTAAATTGGTTCGGATAAAAGACTTCTTTCTAAACGTTAAATAATATTACCGACCCCAAACTTTTCAACAGTAGTGTGTGAAAGTAAAAGAATTATGAGGCATGGATGTTTGACAAACAAGAAACTTAATTCATATTGTGATCACATGATCTCGTTACAAGCAACAAAAGCCGTTCATAAAGTACAACACAAACAGATCAAGATACACAGACAGAAAAATGTGCTGCACAAGTAAGAATCCTCACAAATATGAATTTGATTTTCAGTGTTGACACACAGGAACGGACACACATCCATGTATAGCCACGCGTGATAACCCAGTATTCAAACTGGAAAGGAAGTTAGACAATAAGTTATGTTTGTGTTGTGACGACAGCTCTCGCACCGACAATGAAATTTCACTAACAAGCATTCAGACACACACACACACACACACACACACACACACATACACGTATACATATACAAAGCCCCTTGTGTTTGACTTCCTGTCTGGAAGACGTCCAACAGCATCTGGATCAATTCAGGATTAAAATAGAAAGGAGAGACTTTGGGAGGGAGAGACGAATCAAATAGAAGTCAGAAACACTCCTCAAACTACATGAAGAGAGAGAGAGAGAGAGAGAGAGAGAGAGAGAGAGAGAGAGAGAGAGAGGTACATATGACATGATCTATACATATATGTTTTGTTTATTTGCTTGTTTTATTATTTATATATAATATGTTGATGCTTTTGGCAAACAATACACAGTCATGCTAATAAAGCTAATTTGAAATGTAAAAATTAAAAAAATGTAGAGAGTGAGAGATTTGCTTTAACTGCTGGTAGTGAAATCATCATAACCGCTCTGATCATCCCATCCTGATCAGAGCGGTGTGTTGCCATGGCGATGCGAGCCGGTACCTGCTCGCCGGCTGCTCCCCGCTACGGTCCATTGTGCAGTCTCCTCTTCTGAATGTGTTGGGCTTTATTGTTCTGCATGCAGAGACGTGTGCACGCGGCCCGCGGGAGCAGCGGATCTGTGTTTGCGTTACTGATCACCTGTGTCTGTGTCTTCAAAGCTGTAGTAATGATGACAGCTTGTCCTCGGTCAGAGTCATGTGCATGAATGTGTATTAGTGGGGTCTGCTAAAGCAAGCATCACTGTTATTATTGCCCATGCTTACGGTCAAGCATTCGGACAAACCTCTAATCCTAAGTATTGCAATCCAGTACATCCCACAATGTTTGTGACATAAAAGATTCCTCAATTGTGTGGCTTTTTTGAGAAGAGGAGTGTTATTACTTTTCTAAATCATTGACAGCTACACACACACACACACACACACACACACACACACACACACACACACACACACACACACACACAAACTTTGAAAAGGACATGAGTCGAATCTAGAATATCTTGGGGCTGCACTCACACACTCTACCCAGAACACCCTAGCAACCGCATAGCAACCTGCTGACAGCCACTCTTGGCAACTCCTGCCTGTGTGATTTTCCTACGTTGCTGTAGTTATATTCTTAGCTTGACTTTTTTTTTTGTAATTATACATTGTAGATATTGTGTTTTAACCCAAACATCAGCCTGATGATGTAATTTCCAATAATACAGGAGTGGCAGACAACGTATAATCAAGCCTCCGATCCTCCTCTGCTGTAGACATGACACACACACACACACACACACACACACACACAGAGCGGACCATATTTATGGATTATTTTAGGAATGTTATTTTTGGGGAAAAAGTCTGTCTGTCTGTTGTTCAAAATTAGTTTTTTTTTTTTTTTTGTTGTTGAGAAATTAATTTTTACTCAGCAAGGATGCATTGAATTTATCAAAATTGACATTAATTTACAATGTTACATTTCTCACAACTGTTTTCAACATTGATAATAATAAGAAATGTTTCTTGAGCAGCAAATCATCATATTATACTGATTTCTGAAGGATCATGTGACACTAAAGACGAGTAATGATGCTGTAAATTCAGCTTTGACATCACAGGAATAAATAGCATTTGAACTAATATTAAAACAGAAAACATTTGGATTTGCATTGTATTTTTGATCAAAGAAATGCAGAACAAACTTCTTTCCAAAACATTTTTCAATATCTTGCCGACCAATGATCTTGAGCTATACACTCTCATACCCATCCTGTGTTCATCTCCGCCTTTCTCTATTCACTTTATTATTTTTATTATTATTTTTCTGCTTTACCCCAAGGGGTATCTGTCTTCACTTTCTGTATGTGTTTGATATAATCAAGATTGAAAAATTGTCAACACTCTAAAAAATGCTGGGTTGTTTCAACCCAACTTTGGGTAAAATATGGACAAACCCAGCCGTTGGGTTACATTTTAAAATTACATTTTTAACCCAACGTTTGGGTTTGTCCATATTTGACTCAAAATTGGGTTAAAACAACCCAGCATTTGGAATATGATGGGCTAACATGTTAAAACCTAACGTTGGCTGTTGTACTGTATGTTTTACTCATGCACATCTGAATGAAGTCACACATACACACCCTCACATGCACATCATGGCTTTAATGTGTGTGCCACTGCAGAACAGAAACACCCATGTACATCACTGACGTGAAATGAAGTGATATGATTGGCTTACAGTCCAATGACAAACTCTAGAAGATCCTCTCACTGGAAAACAGTGCAGATAACGAAGTCACTAATACGCCAGCAAAGAATCCCAGCAACCCAGCACACACTAGGATACAGTGTGTGTGTGTGTGTGTGTGTGTGTGTGTGTGTGTGTGTGTGTGTGTGTGTAAGCCAGTGTGGTTCACTCACTGCTGTTTGAGTCTCTGTAAAGCATGATGTTAGGTTTGAATGAGGTCACCACACATCTGGAGAATGACACAGTTTTGAAACTCTATTCAGTGAACTAAATCTCTCTCCCACTGAACAAGAAACACTCATTTCATTCTCTCTTCAGATACATGTACATTTACTTTAGTAAAATGACGACATAGGCATACTATAATCTCTTTAAGTTTATAAATTAAGCACTTCACTATTAGCACTTCAAATTGTAAGCCTTACATGAGTTTTGTAAGGAGGGGGGGACAAAAGTATGTTTAATTATAGTACCTTTAAAAGTTTAGGGTCGGTAAGATTAGAGCTGGGTATCGATTCAGATGTTCCAATTCGATTCGATTTCGATTCGCAAGCTCTGAATTCGATTCGATTTCGATTCTCAATTCAATTTCGTTTCTAAATTCGATTTCGATTCTAAATTCAACTCAATGAATAGATTTAATACAAATCCTATATATATATATATATTTTTTTTTTTTTTTTTAACGGTGAACGTAAGTTTACAAGTGGTTAATTAATAAAAAGAAATCGAGCCACAAACCTGTATATTAAACTCTTTTTATGTTAGGTACTCTTGCGTACATTAAAACCCAACTTCAAATGCATACAGTGAATAACAAGTCAGAACAGTCGCATGCCTTGATCAATCAGGATCAGGTTATTTTATGTTTAAGAGAAAACTAACATAAAATCTCCCAGCATTATCTGTAACATGGAGACTGCAAGCCTATGAACAGTGGAGGAAAACTAATACTGGCTTTTGGGTGATAGATCAATAAATCTGAGAAAAGAAAACGATTTTTGGCCTTTGAGAATCGATTTTGAATCGACCACATTTTAAAAATCGATTAATCGAAAAATCGCCCTGCCCTAGGTAAGATTATTCTTTTTTTTTTACTCATATTTTTATTTTGCTTTAATTTTCATGAACTCATACAATCACATCACAGACTGGTTGCATGTGTGCGGTGTAGTCACGTCTCTTGTACATGTGTGTGAGGACAATGAAGTGTGACACACTCCCATTCTCCTGCTGTCCACCCTTTTACACACTGACAGCATTCACTACACACACACACACAAATGCACACACTAATGCTCTGATGCTGCCCATATGAGTGAGCGTGTGTGTGTGTGTGTGTAGAATGAGAGAGACAGGACTGTCTTGTTTCGTTCACTGACAGAAATGCTGTTCAATAATGAGCTCATGCCACAACAACAGTGTCACATAGTGGCAGTCAAGCACACAGGCCTGTACCAGCACCACACACACACACACACACACACACACACACACACACACACACACACACACACACACATCCCTTCATCTTACAGGCAAACCATAGGGGCGGACAGAATGTAATATGTTGTGTCAGGTTATCACAAATTATTTCAACAGATTTCATGATAAAAAAATACTATGGAGGACACCATGCAGTGTCAGTTCAACAGTTGCAGTGTTTTTTTTTTATAGCATAACTACTGGATATTGGAAAGATATAGAAACAAAACAATTTCAGAATAAGCCAAATATATGTGTATTTTTAAAAAACAAAAGGATAAAGAGATCGGGGAAAGCATTAGTGATGTCAGGGCCGTATTGTTAGCAGATGTATTTTATTCTTTAGTTCTGATTCTGGACTCCCGATTTGCATATGTGTTTATAATATGCAACACAGGCGTGTGTGTGTGTGTGTGTGTGTGTGTGTGTGTGTGTGTGTTGATTAAACCTGAAAAATGTGCTTTCTAAATGGCCCATGCTGAATGTGTCTGCCTCAGTGATGCCAGCAGAGATCGCCCCGACTGCCACGTGTTTGACCGCCCTGCTTTCCTGAACTGTACAGTTTAGTTATTGGGCCAGTTTTCAGGTCTGATTAGTCTGTCTGTCTATAATGTTCAATACACTATATAGTTCAAGAAACTACTGTATGGTCAAAAACTGTGTATACAGATAGATTGACAGACACACTAAGGGCCGTATCTTGGACCCAGCGCAATTGACTTTGTACACCGACGCATGTATCATTGCTGTTCTGCACCCGCGCACAGCGGACTCTTCCCTCCACAGACGGTCTCTAGATGCCAAATATATATGTGGACGGAACATAATTGGGAATGCTTGAAAACACCAAAACGCTCTGTCCACACCAGCATTTTCAATTATTTTCCGAAAGTTTTTCGTCCACACTGAAATGTCCGAAAATGCACGATTGACCGTTCGCAAAGACCCGCCCCCCCTTAGTTACTGTTGCTATGTCCGACAAGCCACGCCGCTCTCACACACATCATGTTCTCACACAGTGAAAAACACAACGTGGAGCAGAGAGGACACTGACAACACACTGACAGACACAGACCAGCTTACTTTTGGGTTACTTTTGATATTAAACATATTAAACAAAGTCTCACCTTTCAAATTTGGTAATTTTTTAAAAGAAATGTAAACAATAAATAGCGTTTTGTGGCTCTTTAATGTGTGTGACAGATCGCTGTGTCGCCTCAGTTAAAGCCGCTCGTGAACCGATCATCTCTTCCTTCTAGTTCATTTATAGCATCAAATAAACATGAATGAACATCAGAAGGAATGTTGTTTTAACCGCGGAAAGACGTCAGTACACTCCGCTTCTCAAGCTCAAATCCTCCCATGTTAATCTACTAACTCTCCTGACCGCTTTGTCGGACAAAAGTCGGATGTCGAAGTATGATTGGGCAGATCACCTGTCAATCAAACTCCCTGCAAAGGGTCAATTCACCCTACTGCGCATCCTTAAACCCTCATAAAAGCTCACTGAGATGATAGAGACAAGATATAATAAAGTCATTTATTCACGCAATTCTTCTGCCATTGTCTGATGCGTCCTGGTCGCATTCACTCAGCATTATATGTTTGGTCGAAGCGCAACTGCTCTCATGCTTTTCCGCAGGACAAGAAATGCAATTAAATTCTGTCATCTGTGCAGTATTGTGATATGAAAAGCAACATATTTAGCAACTGTGTGAAAGTGAATAGCACATAACAGACACAATACCGGTATAAACATCAATATCGATTGGTACAATATGCTAAACGTGCTTTATCGTTTTCAAATACCTCAATTTGCACAGTCCACACTACAACATGAAAACGGCGTTTTCAAATTGATCCACTTTGGAGAGCGTTTTCAAAAAGCTTAGTTTTCCTTAATAAAACGCTGTCTCGGTGTGGACAGGAGGCCAAAACCTTTTCAGATGTGTTTTCAACTAAAACATATTAGTGTGGACCTCACACATCTATCTCTATATGAGCCTAATGTGTAATAAACTATATTTATTTCAATAAATACTTTAGATAGACAGACAGAGAGGTATACAGACAAATAGATACATAGACAGACAGAAAGATAGGACGATAGATGGATATTTAGATGTTGATATGTAACCGTTCCGATTTAGGATTTGTAATCCCTATTTAAATTGGCACCTTCTGAGCTCCTGTCTTTAATTCATTAAAATAATCTGTTCATAAGAGTCATTTTCTCATGGATCAGATTACACTGGTCAGACTGTATTTCTGTGAGGACAGTTTTGCTAAAATAACAATCAATAGGAAACACTGAAACGAGATAAATAAGGACACCCACAATACTGTGAGCTCAGACAGTTCTCTTGAGTCCTGCCACGGAGACTCGAAATAAAAGTTATGTTGAAATCTGCTCTTTCTGCTTAGACCTTGAAGACATAACACACAGTGTTCGTTTATTTGAAGGAGTTTAGACTTTGTGTAATCTGGCAGAGAAGTGTTTTGATGATACGTAGATTTTTCCAGTTAAAAGACAAAGACTTTGTTGCTTATTCACACACACACACACACACACACACACACCACACACTGTAAAAAAATATTTGAATATTTGATTTCATGATTTGTTATCACAACGTTTTATCTTTTGTCAAATCATCTTCGATAACTAATGTGTGAAGATAACGCACTATTTTGAGTTTCTGTTTATTAAACCATTCTTCTTTATTGTATTAACTCAAATGTTTAATTACAACGAACTCAAAATTTTAAGGCAACATGGTAACTTGCTTTTTTAAGTTAAACCCATTTTTTTTTACAGTGCACACACACACACACACGTTCTTACATCTATCTTTATGAGGACATTCATTGACACAATCTCTAGCAGTTTACTCGAACCTTACCCATCACAACTGAGTGCCTAACCCGAACCCTGACCCTAAACCGACCCTTAACCTCATTATAACCGTATCCCTAAAACCAAGTCTTGACCCTCAAACTGGCCTTTAAAGCGGTCTCAGAAACTGAGGACCGGCCAAAATGTCCCTTACTTTACTCTCTTTGTCCTCACTCCAATGTTCTAAAACTCAAACTGGTCCTCACAAAGACAGTTGTACAAGTACACACACACACACACACACACAAGGTGGGACCACATGTAGCTGCAAAGATGTTGACACAGCATCTACATCCCTGTGGACTAATGATTGTTATTTTGCTGCCTGCTGTAACAGCCAAGTCTAATTGTGTGTCTGAAAGCTCCCGCTGAGTCTGATGTGTTTATGAAAATCAGTCGCACATTAAAAGCCTGGATAATGGTGCCAATAAAGTCAAGCCCATCCTGATCAGTGCCAGCGGAGTTATACCTATATACTCTTTTCCCTTTCATCCTCCACCCCCAGCGGCGAGTTAAGTGGGCTGCAGTGTGTGTGCGTGTGTGTGTGTGTGTGTGTGTGTTGGCGTCTGGCTGCAGTAGTATATTAATAGAAGAAGACTACCTGAGGGGGAATAGGTGTTTTGGGAGCGGAGATTGAAACATTAAAAGAGTTGTTTTCGGTTTCCCCCTTTTCTTGCCCACAGCCGCAGGAGTCCAAACACACACAACGTTCACTTTCCCCGCCCGGCTACTGTTCACTTTACACATCCATTTATATAACCATTGGTTATAATGTCAAGTTATGGGGTCCACCTAGCCTGGTTCTACCAGACTCTCGTACATTTCATTTGTACAGAGAGTCTGGCTTCTCTCCATTGACAAGAGTTAACTTCCTTGAAGGCGGGTACTGTTGAAGTTTAAAACTATTGGATCTTCCCAGAGTCACTCTGGATCTGCTTTAACCAATCGCTAACGTTTGGTCGTGACGTATGACGACTCAAACTAGCGTACAACCTCAACGTCATCGTTCTCAGACACTCCCTCTGTTCTCTGATTGGACCTGCAAAAAATTGATCGGAGAAAACCCAAGAATACACTGCAATCCCAGACCTAGTAAGGAAAATGAAAATTGAGCGGAAGTACGTAGGAGGGCGGAGCCAGGCTAGGGTCCACCCTCTTCAAGTCCCACAAATGTGCATGCATCCTTCACAAAAGTAATCCATCCGGCTCCAGGGGGATAAACGAAGGCCTTCTGAGGGTAATCCGTGCGGTTTTGTCGTAAAAATATACATATTTAAAACTTTATAAATGAAAATAACTGGCTTCCGGCAACGGTCGACGCGAAATCACAGTAGATGGATGCCGGCGTAGGACGTAGCGTAGGAAGCGTCGCGACGTAGAGCGAACACAACAGCGCAGCCGGAAAGCAAAACAAAACTCCACTCAGGATTTCCGCGATTTAAAAAATGTGTATTTAAAAGAAAATGTCGGAGGATTTTGATATTAGAGAAGAGGATATTGAGTTCTACGTCACGACGCTTCCTACGCTACGTCATACGCCAGCATCTCCCGTGAACGGCCGTCGACCGTTGCCGGAAGCCAGTTATTTTCATTTATAAAGTTTTAAATATGTATATTTTTACGACGAAACTGCACGGATTACCCTCAGAAGGCCTTCGTTTATCCCCCTGGAGCCGGATGGATTACTTTTGTGAAGGATGCATGCACATTTGTGGGACTTGAAGGAGTTGGACCCCATAACTTGACATTATAACCACTGAAAGATCTCAGACATTTTCTAAAATTACTGAAAATGTGTTTGTCTCAAAAATGATTGACATATGCATCTCGAACGGCTTGAGGGTGAATAAATCATGGGTTTAATATTATTTTTGGCCGAACTATCCCTTTAAACACAGCCCGATTTCCATCACTTGACAACCAGGTATAGTCTACTGGTTGAGACTGTTCTGGGAAATCAATCTACAAATTGCTTACTTGGTTTTCTCAGCATATTAAACTGAGATATGAGCATTTATTATATATTAATATATATTTTTAAAAAATACACACCTCACCTTTAACATAATTTATCCATAGTTGACATCAGCATTGGCACTGAGTTAATAAGGAAGGTCTTGAGTTGATCTTGGCTGGCTCACTGTTTAGATGATTTATTGTGGAATAGATTGTGATCTCTCGAACTGCACGCGATCAAAGCCCAACCCGTCTCCTGTCTCCCCCAGGCATTATCAAACGCTCAGAGCGTGTCTGCCTGAGTAAATAGAGCAGGAGCTTTCTGATCATGCCTACTAGCACAAAAGCAGGACAGTGCAGTGGATTTTAGGATTTTGTATTCTCTCCGGTGTAATGTGTGTTTCTCATATTAACTTTTTTTGCACCCACACTACTGTTCAAAAGTTTGGGTCAGTTTATTCTTCTGAGTTTATTCAGGGCGCAAAAGTAACAGCAAAGACTTTTTGTTTTACATTGTTAAAAAAAAAATGCTGTTTTTGAACTTTCTATTAATCTAAGAATCCTAAAAATATGGTTTTTCAAAAAATATTAAGAGTTTTAACACTGATAGTAATAACAAAAGTTTCTTAAGCACCAAATCAGCATTTTATAATGATTTATAAAGGAACATGTGACACTGAAAACTGCAATTGGAGGAATTTGAAAATATATTAAAAATAGGAATCAGTTATTTACAATTATAATTTTTCACATTTGTACAGTTTTTACTATTTTTCTATCAAATAAATGCATCGTTGATACAAACCCCAAACTTTAGAACGAGTGTGTGTGTGTGTGTGTGTGTGTGTGTGTGTGTGTGTGTGTGTGTGTGTGTGTGTGTGTGTGTGTGTGTGTGTGTGTGTGTGTGTGTGTGTGTGTGTGTGTGTGTGTGTGTGTGTGTGTGTGGTGTGTGTGTGTGTGTGTGTGTGTGTGTGGTTATGTACATCTAGCTAATAAGAGGTCTGTGATCTGGGTCTGTATAAAAGGTGTTTACTGTGAGAACTGGTGAGAATGGCACACTTGGCATTGCTCAAGGTTCGGGCGAGAGCTCGTCTGCAAACAGCGGCAAGTTTGACAAGAGTGATTAAAGGCTGTAAGGGAAAGCGTGTGCATAAAGCCCATATATGGAGATGGTCTGGGCGTGTTTTATGCAAATGTGCACGCGACCACTCATTTAGAATACTCCAAATTAATGACAATCAGATACGATGTTAAGAACATATTCATGTGTGTATGTGTTGTGAATTGACCGTTCACAAAGACCCGCCCCCTTTAGTTACTGTCGCTATGTCCGACAAGCTACACCGCTCTCACACACACACCATGTTCTCACGCAGTGAAAAACACATCGCGGAGCAGAGAGGAGACTTACAACACACTGACAGACACAGACCAGCTTACTTTTGGGTTACTTTTGATATTAAACGTATTAAACAAAGTCTCACCATTAAATTTGGTCATTTTTAAAAAGAAATTTAAACAATAAATAGCGTTTTGTGGCTCTTTAATGTGTGTGACAGATCGCTGTGTCGCCTCAGTTAAAGCCGCTCGTGAACCGATCATCTCTTCCTTCTAGTTCATTTATAGCATCAAATAAACATGAATGAACATCAGAAGGAATGTAGTTTTAAACCGCGGAAAGACGTCAGTACACTCCGCTTCTCAAGCTCAAATCCTCCCATGTCAATCTACTAACTCTCCTGACTGCTTTGTCCGACAAAATGGTGGATGGCGAAGTATGATTGGGCAGATCACCTGTCAGTCAAGCTCCCTACGAAGGGTCAATTGGGTAGAGATTTTTCATTAGAAGTTCTGTGCATACTAATATGAAATATTAGTGAATGAGACCCACTGACCTGTACCACCCGACTGCTGCAGATTAATTTCGGCAATGATAGTGTTGTCATTGAAACGCATCATTTCGAGTTACGAGGCGATCCGGGTATAACGTCACGGGTTTCCATCTCCAGTAGTTATGGCATGAACGCAGCTTAAGCTCGTGCTTTGGTTCAGGAGAAGCTGTAAAAGGTGGCTGCTGTTTCGGTTGCGGTGCTCGGTGACTGACATCTTCATAGAGGTATGGAAATATATATTCGCTGACAGGCAGGACGGACATCTTATTATTGCCCTCGGAACAAGCATGGACGAACATTTACTCCTTCCCCAGATGATATATAATACATATAAAATACATTTTAACCACTTTAAAGGTACAATATGTAAGATTTTTGCAGTAAAATATCCATAAACCACTAGGCCAATGTTTAATAGTTTGTTTAGTTGATTACTTACAATTTCCCAAATGTTTCCAACTATTTTTAAATCGTGAGAAAATTGCGATTAAAACCGAGGAAACGGGGCGTGTGAGCGGGGGTGAGGGAGTCGCCAGTCAATGGCATCATATCCGCGTTACCCTCGGTTTCCGCTCGTACTGCCATAGTAACCATGGCGACAGACGTGGACAACTGGGTTATGCCTTGCAGGACGCTCACGCTGTTGTTGTGTTGTTCAAACATTATGGGACCATGGCAAGCAGACTTTGAGACAACAAGAGGACTAGAACGAAGATCAACATCTTTCGAGACGCCGAGAGCTCTGCGACTAACTTCGACTCGACAGAGACGCGAGTGTTGCATGTAAGTTACTTTATTAGACAGGTGAGCAAATGTACATATAACTATTCAATGTTATTTAGTTCAACATGATGAAATGTTAGAATATGATTTGCATGTTATTTTAATGTTGATCTAGCTTACTGCTAGTCTCATATAGCCAACAAACAACCTAACAACATTCAACACTCAAATGCTGTTTAGTGTGATAGTGTAACGTTAGAGCGAGGGAAACAGCGCTGCGTTACCTCACAAGTTTAATTCATCTAATAAACTGACCTGTGTGAGTATTAATTCAGCACTTGCGTGTAGTTCGGTAGAATAAAATGTCCATATTCCTTTATATTCGCGGGACTCGCGTGTGGCGCTGGTATAGGCTACGTGTCTCATTAGCAATCGCGCCCTTATTCATACCACAGTCATGTTAAAAACATAAATGTATTCACTCATCCATAAAAGATCCATCAGCTTGACGACAAGATCCATAATTCCGCTTCATGCTTTGCGTCATCAATATATGCCTTTTGTTATTGTAAGAGGTTAGCGACCCCTGGTGGCAAAAAAATCCTACATATTGTTCCTTTAACTTATTGATTGCTTTTAGGATGTAAAGAGACTTTCAACCAGCATAACAACAACAACAAAATGTCTGGAACAATTCACATACCCTGCCTTTAATTTTGTTTAGTTGTAGTTATCATTTATTTAAAACAAGAGTTGTTTTAGTTTTCAGGCTTTTTATTTAGGAAAAGGCTAGAGATAAAATATAACGTATGATATTAGAGGCAGTTTGTGTCACCACAAGTAAGCAAATGCTGCAAAGCATTAATTTGATATAATGACAGTTACAGAAACTTGATTAAAGACATCATACTTTGATGTTTAGTAATAGTTACCTGTTCCCCCTCAGGAACAATGTGTGGTCAGAGATGTAGATGTTTGTTTATCTACATTTTACCCTGGCTTTTAATGAGCCTCATCCAATCAGAAATTAAAGTCAAAACTATGTTTCGTAAAGCAGATTCTCCTCTACTGGCTTAAGGGCAATGAGTTTCACAAATGCAAATGTGTGTGTGCGTCTGACCTCAAATACTTCCTTACAGCAGCCCATATTTCAGTGTTCATGTTCCCTAACCACAACCTTAAGGACCCCGGTTTGATCTGTCTGTGAAATTGTTAGAAATAACAACTGTGTCTTGTTTTATGTGAGTAGACTGTTTTATTTTAAATGATGGTTGTAACACAGTAAAACTCTTGTTCTGTAAACTCAGAGAGATTTTATGGTCAGCCTGGTAAAGACATTTTGTGTTTAAAGCTGTTGATTTTGTTGGTGAAAAATGGGGAAAATTACACATTTACCACATTCCCGTGTGTGTGTGTGTGTGTGTGTGCATTCATGACCCAGAGGGAGCTGTTTCCTTACAAGTGCAAACTGCATTTTTGAACATGAATGAACATATCATAAAGAAAGCAATAGAACCAGGAATAAGACCTATCTATCTATCTATCTATCTATCTATCTATCTAGATATCTATCTATCTATCTATCTATCTATCTATCTATCTATCTATCTATCTATCTATCTATCTATCTATCTATCTATCTATCTATCTATCTATCTATCTATCTATCTATCTTTCTCACATTATGGAGTATGTCCCAGTGAGTCTTTGTCAGCGAGTAATCAACCTCTCTGTGGAACTCAGTGTTCATACCCACGGCTGAAATATTATTTCTGTTTCCATAGAAATCAGCTGTGGTCTGTCCCTTGTGGGTTGAGGCAAAGAGCAGATCTGTCCAACCCACACTCGAACACACAGGTACCCATGGCATAGAGTGTTTATATCCCTGGCATGTTTTTGTGACAGTCAATGGCCAGTGGCTCCTCACTCCCCCGCTCTACTGTAGACTCACTAACAGACCTGAGCCAAGCGCCTCAGGCCCGCGGTCTGCTGCTCTCCACCGCTCCTGTCCTCCTCCCCTCCACCGCTCCTGTCCTCCTCCCCTCTGCTTGTGTTTGGCAGGTAGTCAACTCAATTTCTCGCCTGCTGATTCTGCATCTCCCTACCTCGCCTCCTCCTTTTCCTCTTCCTCTTTTCATTTTCTCTGTAGAAAAGGAGGATTAAGAGATGATGGTCAAATGCGTAGTTGCTCTATAGACCTTATGCGCCAGAGAAACAAGGGCGCCGCCATCTTTAGAATATTGTCTTTGAACTTCTGTTTTTGCGGTCGCTCTGTGTATTTCAATGGCATCGCTGTCCAGGAGTAACTAGCTTTCAAAGTGGATTTACTTCATGTAAAGTTAAAGGGGCTATATGTAGTTTTCAGCGGCCTCTAGCGGTGATGTTTCAGATTGCAACCAATACGTTTACAAGCAAGTGCTCGTGCAAAATATAAAATATAAATATATTTTACATGCTTTGTAGTAATGTTAGCTTACCTGTCCAATAGGATGAAAGCCAACTCCGGGTCTGTTTTTATACCCAAAACAAAGCGGAGGTTTCTCCATGATTTAAAAGCCCAGCCGATGTTGATCCGATTCACGTTTGGCCGATTCACGAACTTCAGCAGATAAAACTTTTTTTTTTTTAATCATTATGTGGAGTTTGTGTTGGAGTCTGTGTTGTGCTGGTCGTTTCTTAGGCCGTGTGTCCACCAAAGCGCGAGCTGTGTGCGCTTGAGAGCGTTTTGGCAGCACAGTTTTTTTTCTTCAGTTGAGACGCTTCGTTGCTATAATACAGAATATCCGTTGGTCGGTGTGGTATTAGTCCCCGCCCCTCCTCCACTGTGATTGGTCGGTTGGGTAAAAAGTGACAGTGATGAGCGCAGCGTTTTACCCAAAGTTGAACATTCTTCAACTCTCGGCGACCTGTAAAAAACGCAGAGTGCTCAGCGCTTCAGCGTTAAATACTCGCTTAGCGCCTCGTTGTGCATTTTCATGTCTATTCAAAAAAAGGAGGTGCCGCTTAAAGGTTGTGTAGGTAAGAATTGTCTAAAGAACTTTTTTTCAAATTTGTTTAAACTGTCTTTATATACCAATACATAATTAAAATGTAAGTACTTTGAAAAAGAGTGTATAAAGATTGAGTGACTATAGTGTATTTAATCTTCAAAAAACACAGCTCATTAATTCTATTCGGGACGAAACAAGTGATTGGTTTTTAGGTGTGAGTGAATGGAATTAATGAGCTGTGTTTATTGAAGATTAAATACACTAGAGTCACTCAGTTTTTATACTCTCTATTTCACAGTACTTGCATTTTAATTATGTATTGGTATATAAAGACAGTTTAAACAAATTTGAGTTTAGACATAAATGTAAACAATAGTTTTTTTTAGACAATTCTGACCTACCCTACCTTTTAAGGGGTTAAAAAAAATAAATCTGGGTTACACAGTGAGGCACTTACAATGGAAGTGAAAGGGACCAAACTGTAAGCAATACAATACTCAGTGTTTCAATAGTATAGCCACAAGATGTGAACAATATACGTTAACATGATTTTAGTGAGAAGAAAAATTACTTACTAACCATTTCTATGAGATTTATAATCAACTATGTTGCCATTTACAACCAAGGTAATGCAATAAAACCCTAAAGCAACTGCATATATGATTTAAACCGCTCAAACAGAAAATTAACATAACTTTAAAAAAAAAAAAAAAGATTATAGGCCTCACATTTCTGTTTTTAAATCCTCCAAAATTTGCCTCATTCACTTCCTTGTGGTAATCAACAATATGCCACAAATGCTGTCTATTGCTTTTTATTCCTTTAAATTCAATTTAGTTTAAAAATGTCTCAAAGGCACAATGAATACAAATGCTTGTCCTTGACATGCTATGCAGGGTTGCGCCACAACCGTCCTGGACGAGCGGCCGGTCCACCAGATGCTGGTGTTTGTCTCTCTGCTTCCCACCACAACAAACAGGCCCGTCGCCATAGCAACCAATCCACTGGAGAGTGACGTTACATTCAAGAAAAATGTTGTTCTGATTGGAGCTTTACACACGGCCAATCTGTCACACCGACGACAGGCATATTAATATTCATAAACATACACTTTTGAACAACACACGATCGCAGTTTCAGAGAAACGCAGTTGACTTTACACAAAAGAACAATGGAAATGTAAGGATAAGAAAACAGAAACATAAATTTGTGGATATACAGATAAACTAAAGAATTGAGGATAAAATGCTTAAAGGTCCTGTTCTTTGTGATCCCATTTTTTAAACTTTAGCTAGTGTGTAATATTACTGTTTTAAATATGTAATGGCTGTGGAGTAAATAAAGAGACTGGTTATCAACACTATGTTATACAAGTGCTGTCGCGTTCTGAACCCGAAATATTCCTTTAACACCAGCTCAATAGAAGTTGTGTTATGTGCTATATGCTGCTCAGTCCGATGTGTGGGGAACAGCTGTTTGCTATCGTGGGTCTTCAATGAGGATGTGAAAGATTCTGTCAGGCTTCTATTCATTGCTATGGGTCTGTGCAGTTCTCATTATGACTTGCTGTGGGAAACTCGGTGAAAAGATCACAAAGATGAAGTCAGTGGAAAACCAGCATCAAACATGTTTCTCCCTCATACCAGCATAGTAGACATGTTCAGCATTACCACTATTGCCAAGACACTAAAGATCAGAGAGTTAAACTGTACATTGTAGTATTTTTTTATTATTATTAGCATATACCTTTAGTGCAAAGCCTTTGTTATTAAAGGGGGGGTAAAATACTTAGTTTCAGTCAATCTCATGTTAATCTTGAGTACCTATAGAGTAATAGTGCGTCCTTCATATCTCCAAAAAGTCTTTAGTTTCATCATATTTATAAAATAAAAATACAGCTTTCCGATTCTATCCGGAAAAAGCCGAGGTCGTTGATTCTGGGCGTGGGCGGAGCTATAGAGTCAAGCGGGAGCATCCCACAACATACAAACTGCATCCACTGTTCCAGTAATACTGGGTTCTTTGGGAAGCTGAACAAGGTAAACTTTCCCTCACATTCCCAAAACACACTTTTTTGGAGACATTCTTGACATCAACCATTCCTATTTAGCGCTGCTGATGATGATTTCTGGTAGTAGCGCGTCGATGAGCGCGGTCTTTCTCTCCTCTGGTCGACGTGTGCGTGAACGCGCTTTTCCGAGAGCAATGCTCATATAAGGAGTTCCACTCTGGTCTACGTCATTAGATCTACGATAGAAAAAAAACAGCCGAAACGTGTTGCAACCCGGAAGTATGATTTTCAGCACAGAAATTCTCTGTTATTCGTTCAAAATAACTTTTCAAACTTTGGCCATTATTAGCATGAGAATCCATCTCTTTAACACTGTAAACAACTCTGAATACATGAAACACCATTGTACCCCCCCCTTTAAGATTTGATGGTTTCATCTTCATTCTGACATACATTTACCCGCAGTTATGATGTCAACCACCAGGGGGCTCTGTTTGTAAATGAATAGCTCACCCTGTGGTTACACTGGGCGCACTGGTGGCTGTGTGCACATTATTTGTCCTAGATTAAGTTTCCAGAGAGAGAAATGAATCCTAAGATGACAGATTTAACAGACAACATAGCAGTGTTATAGTGTCATCGTGTGGACAGCATGACATTGCATGATCAGAAATGGTTTGATTGATGGTTTATTATTTGATGAAATTATAAAGAGACTCAGCCATTCTGTTATCAAATATATTTGCAATTTTCCATTGCAGAATGCTCACTAATACACTTTTTTTTGTCAATATAATGTGCATGTGTGTTCGCGTCTCATTGTGCTTTTCTTCACACCGTACCATGACTAAACCCCTTATCTCGGCACCACAAGCCATTCCATATTTAAAACAGTAATATCCTATACTAAACCTAAACTAATCTTGACAAACTATCATTTGAAAGCTTACAATCTCTAGTTTACATATTTGGTGACTTGATTTTCAAAATAAATTACAGAGGAGCCGTAACTTATCAATTTGCAACAAGAATATGTTCATACTCCTGAGGCGTGTTCAGACTTTTATTTTGAAATAGTGATGAACATGAAAAATCATGAAAGAATGGTAGAAACCTCAGTTTGTTTTCATGCCAAGAGTTCAAAAGATAGCATCCATTCAATTATTTTAGAACAAAAGGTCTGAAAATGTTTTAAATATAGAGAAAATAATATTAGATTCAGCATTAGTGATGTGGCAGCGAGCTATAATGCACATACGTGTTCTTTTGTGTTTCTTAGAGGTTGAATTACTTTCAAAATCTGCCAAACTTCCAACACTACTTCTGAATAGAATGTCTACTTCTTAAATTGTATGAAAATTGTAAAAATAATGGTTCAGACTCAAACAACATATGGAAATGGAGGCGCTCTTATATGGGCAGTAATGTCCACTAGTGGAGAAGTGTGGTACTGCGCCCAAACGAAATCTCACTGAACGCCTTATTTCAAGAGATATCAACCTAAAATGTGAAACACAACTTGATCAGATTTTTGGCTTTGATTTTTTTGCAGTTTTAGTCCACCAGCTTTTGAAAATATATATTTTATATAAAATATGAATAATTAAATGTTTAACATTCTACATTTTCATAAACTAAAACTTTTTTTCTGTTTAACTTTCTTAATTTCTACAAATATCTGCCAAATGTCTTCTTTAAAACAAGAACAATCTTACATCTATATTCCAAAGCATTCTTGAATTACAACCATTTAAGTTCGGAATGTGCATTTTCATATCTATAAAAAAAAGGGGGGGGGGGGGGGGGGGGGGGGGTGCCGCCGCTTAAGGGGTTAAAGTGCACACGGTGCCAAATCTCCAGACAAATGTGTTTGCACATGGACGGCCGGTTGCTGGATGGCTCAAATGCTGAGTTCCAGTGTGCCAGACTAATGCAGCTAAAAGAAACACTCCAGCTAATAACTGTTTACAACACAGCCAAACACGGATAAATGCTCCTGCGTTTCAGTGCCCGTCAGTGCCTGGAGCGCCCGAAGAGTTTAGAGATATAACGACAAAAGCAAGTGTTTCTCTGAACACCTCGAGTGACCCGTTTACAGGGGAGATCCCAAGCTTATGCAAAGAAGTTTGTCAAGCATAAACAGTGCATTAGTGTGTACAATATACAAAAATCCATGTACAGCACACTAATAAAAGCTGCTTTATTTACATAATGGTTTTAATAAAAATAATAATGTTTATTTTTTATAGCGCCTTTCAAGAACCCAAGGTTGCTTCACAAAGTAATACAAATAGTAGACAGACAAAAGAAACAGCTTATTAGGCTATATATAGCTTTTTATCTTTAACTTTTCCTTTAATTCTCATGTCTGGGGAACGGATAAAGTGCAGGTCTGATTACTGTGAAGCCTATTTTTCTCTCATTTTGGTTTTGTGTTTTTGCCACCAAGATCAACTTTCCTAGACCGCAGAATGCTCATCTCGCCTCAAGATCTGAAACTATCACACAGAGTATTGCACATTTGTGTGTTTTTATTTATTTATTTAGGTCATCTTTGAGCAGTGCAGCTGAAGTGAAGCCCTCCCACTACCAGCATGAACCAGAAAACACACACACACACACACACACACACACACTTCTGAGAGTATTCTGTTTGAAGTTATACTTGCTTCTGTTGAAGAAGCTCCCGTATTATGACTGATCCTGCAGTAACATGACACCTTCCTGAACTGGACAATGCTGTGCATCATTGCGTGAAACTCACTGGATGAAATATTATTACTTGCATGATTTCTGGAAACTATAGAATATAGGGCTGTTAAACGATTAATCGCGATTAATCGCATCCAAAATAAAAGTTTGTGTTTTCATAATAAATGTGTGTGTACTGTGTATAATTATTTTATATATATATATATATATATATATATAAATACACACACATGCTTTTATATATTTAAGAAATATTTGCATGTATACTGTATATAGATTTATATATAATTTATATTTTATATATAAATAACACATTTTTCTTAAATATATCCATGCACGTGTGTGTATTTTATATATACAAAATAATTATGTAAACACAAACTTTTATTTTGGATGCGATTAATCGCAATTAATCGTTTCACAGCCCTATTATTCATATTGAGTCACATTTGATTTACAAATTATACACAATTGTGTTTTATTACACATTTTTCATTTATAATTCTTGGATTGATTATACGTTTTAGGATTGTGTGCAAAGTCTTCAAACATTGGTGTTAAAGTGCTTGTTTTGTATAGATTCAATCATATGAATGCACACGTACAGTTTAATTAAAGTGATGGCTCATTATCCTGTTGCAGAAGGTCATTGAATGTGTGTGGTCACTTCCTCTGTTTATTGCTTTAGTCATGAATGCAAGTGTATATGATCACCCAAATATCCCTCATGAAAGTGACCTGGTTAGATCAATCACATTAGGATAGGGTCAACCACTTTTTGATCTCATATTTGTTTCCTTCTCTTTTTTTCAGATGTTTGAGGTCAGTAAGATTTTTAAAAATGGTTTTACAAGATTTTTTTTTGCATTTATTTGACCAAAAATAGTCATAAACCGTAATATTGTGAAATTTAAAATAATTGGTTTCTGTTTGTGTTTAGAATCATTATTTTTTATTTTATAACATTAGAAATCCCTTTATTCTTCAATTAAATTAATAATTTCTGAATAAAATAATAGATTTTTTTTACCAAATAAATAAATAGTGACCCCAAACTTTTGAACAGTAGTTATCATCTTTAAATATCCTTATTTAACATGATTCTGAAGAATATGTCCAAGCGTCCAGCATTACCGTGGGCTCTCTGGATGAAGCTTTAAATGCTACCCTGTGCTCAGGCGTCCATACTTCATAGCTTTAGTTTAGTTAGCTTATCATAGCAGAACAGTGAATGTTTTGCTGTCCACAGAACCACAGTCTGCAGGTGGCCAGCGTTTTGGCACTGTCCACATAAACAGATCCAGTGAGCCGGGCCAAACGGGCCTGTAGTTCCTGCCACTGAGTATGTAGATCACTGGAATACCAATCACAGCCCTGCAAGAGAGCCACTGTGTGTGTGTTACGCAACAGCATCAGCATCAGCTCCACAGGTGCAGAGAGACGAGCAGAAAACATGAACGAAATATCAAATACAGAAATATTAATGCTGATGATGTTATAAGACACAATCGTCTCACTTTACATAAGAAGCTATTTTTGAAGCATTCAATAATTTTGATTAAAAAATGTAAACATTAGTTTGCATGGGATTGTAGATCAAAACATCTTATCTGCTCTATATGCCTGTAAGACCGTTTGTTATGATCAGTGACTCGCATGTGTTTAGCCTAGAGTCGCTTTCCCATACACTGTAAAAAAAATATTTTCATGATTTGTTATCACAACTTTTTATCTTTTGTCAAATCAACTTCGATAACTAATGTGTGAAGATAACACACTATTTTCAGTTTCTGTTTATTAAACCATTCTTCTTCATTGTATTAAAGGGGCTATGTGTAGTTTTTTCTACTAAAATGAATCCATTTTGTATTGCCTGTGTGTTAAGGGTTGTAATCTCACATTAAAATGATCCACTTGGTGGGTTTTGCTATTACCTCTGAAAGCAAGTATTCCTATTTCTATGTGAAATCCAGTGACGTGACTGAGACCTGCATACGCTCCCGAGCCTCTCGCCTCGTCTGCTGACTTTGCTCTCAACAGCCATGACGCTACAACTTATGACATGGAGTCTGCTAACACTAAGAAACGACCAGCACAACACAGAATCCAACACAAACTCCACATAATGATAATAATAAAAAAAGCAACCGTGATTGCACCGCATTGGTTGCAATCTGAAACATCACCGCTAGATGCCGCTGAAAACTACATATAGCCCCTTTAACTCAAATGTTTTAATTACAACGAACTCAAAATGTTAAGGCAACAAGGTGGGGGGGTAACTTGCTTTTTTAAGTTAAACCAATTTTTTTATTTTTTTTTACAGTGTTGGTCACGTTTATGGGTGTGTGAATCGAGTGCAGCTGTGTTGACTTTCCTTCCTCAAGATCTATATGCTCTGTCGGCCCCCTGCAGCCCGCCGTTGAATTAAGTGTTTCTTGAAGTATTGTGTGAAAGTTTTTTTTAGCAATTTCTGTTACAGGTGAAAGAGGGCCTTTGGTTTAACAACACACTTTGGTTTGAACCCGGATGGCGTCTCAACAATAGATCGTTACCTTTGCTCTACCATTCAGTGCTGTAGGAACTCTGTTTACTCAGCAGGGAACTCCCTTACAAATACAGTGACCTGACCTTTGACCTCTTCCTGGACCTCTTACCTCCTCCAAATTGATTGACAGCCAATTTTTCAGCAAACATTGTGTTAATAAAACATACAGGAGCTGACATCAGGTATAGCACGACCAGACAATCAGAGACTTCCATTTGAAATGTGTGTACGATTATGTGATCATTAAAGTGTGTGTGTGTGTGTGTGTGTGTGTGTGTGCGTGTGTGTGTGTGTGTGTGTGCGTGCACTGAAAGAGAGTTGAGCGTGTGTTGTATATGTTTAAACACTAAGCCTGTTTAGCAGCTGTTTTGAGGCTCTGTCTGTGAAAGTCATTCCTCCTCTACCTCAGACCTGCTTTCATTTCTTTTGAGAACTGTGCATTTATCTTTGTGCGTGAGTTAGTATAATGCAGATGGTGCTTACTGCTTACAAAACAACTGTGTAGACCAGTGGTTCCCAACCTTTTTTTGTCTGAGACCCCCTTCTTTCCCAAGAAAATATTTTAGGGCTCCCTTCACATTTACTGATATTATCGCTCTTGTAAGCTTGCAGCAAGGATGACAAAATATGTTGTTTTCAAACAAACGGTATGTTTACTATAACCAGATATGTTTATGCACAAATAATAGCCTATAATATTGAAAATACAATAACAAAAACATCAGTAGCCCTTTGTAATTTAAAAACGTAAGCCTAGAAGAGTAGCCTATAAACTGGCCCTATTTGAAATGCAATAATAAAAATATTCACACTGGTGTGTAGGTAAAAAAAAGAAAGAATATAGACTATTACTAAATGACTGTCTGGGAACTCAATACTTGCATGTTATTAGTGAGGCTTTATTAATGTGAGGCTTTATTTTGAACACTTTTGGCGCTATAGCGAGCGATAATAAACTTGCGTTTATTAACAGAATAATGAGTCTTTCGGAAGAACATTGTAGCCGGAACTACTTCTCTCTGTGTACGTCTATGACGAGTCACGCAGGCACGGGGCTACTCCGCAGCGATCCGAACCCGTGTAAAATAGTCCCAGTGTAAACACTTATTATAGGAGTACCAGTGGCTCAGGATAAGACAAAAACACGGAATTGGAAAATGAACTCATAATGAACTCGCTCATCAGAAAAAAGTTAAGGAATTTTATTTAATGCTCATTGCTCAAAACTTTTCAAAATATGACGCAACCCCCTTGTGGGCCACGACCCCCCTGTTGGGAACCGATGGTGTAGACTGTAGACCACTAAAAGTATGATTTTTATTGAGACTCGAGCATTTTCTTTTGTTCCAGTATTGCACAGATGTGTGTGTGTGTGTGATCTACATCTCCACATGGGTGGATGGTCTTCTCTCTGCCCTGACTAATGCAGGAATCCTCACATATAACAAGAGGGTCTCGCTCTCTCTTCCCCTCTATCTCTCGCTCGGGCTGTTCTGGCATCTGTCACAAGACTGGACAGCTGTTGCTGCTTTTGGTAAAGTGTCTCTGGGAAGCAAAGTGAAAAGAAGAAGAACAGACATGTGTAGCCGCTTCTTTGTGACATGAGAAATATCCACGGCATGTGCTTTGAACATGCACGATTATTCAACGCTCTCCTGATGCCTGGCTTACTGCGGCTCAGGTTACACAGGAGCTCAGAGGTTAGTTAGGTCAGTGAAACCTCCGTGTCCCTTCAGGACATCCACAATGGTCAGATGCCACATTACAAGATCTTCATGAAAGAACAAGATGTCACAGATTGTGTTACATGAGGATGAAATTACTGATTGTGTTTTACTTATTAGCTTCGTGACTGAAGGCACACAATGTTTTGGTAGTTTTGTTTAGTTACAATACCCCACTTTTTCTGAGTTTACTCTTGTAGCCTATATCAGTGTACTTTTAAGATAATAAAAAAAACGTTTAAGGAAACAAACAATGTGTTAATAATTGTATTTTTCATTAAAGTGACTAGTAATATGGTTGCTTTGAGTTGGAAAGAGACTGAAATATCTTCTGCGCACTCTTGGATCAAGGAGATGGCAATGTGTGTTACTTTAGAGAAAATAAAGGATAATTCCGGTATTTAACACCTTGAGTCTATATTGTAGTTTGTTTTGGATGAACAA
This sequence comes from Phoxinus dragarum, assembly GCA_033366665.1. Classification (NCBI taxonomy): domain Eukaryota; kingdom Metazoa; phylum Chordata; class Actinopteri; order Cypriniformes; family Leuciscidae; genus Phoxinus; species Phoxinus dragarum. The sequence continues at coordinate 109,985 of JARPMJ010001634.1, read as the reverse complement.
GAGTGGTGGACAACATTTTTTTGACAATGGTTCCTCTCTCGAGTTTTTGACTATAAAAGAATTGGCCATGGACCCATTTAACATTGGAGTAAAATGGTCATGTTCGAAAATGTAATTAAAACAACCTTTAACATTAGTTTTCAAAACTGTTAAACTCACCGAGTGGTTAGTGGTGTTCGTTGATTTTTTATAAACAATATATCGTCGCAATATATGATTCCAATCCGTGTATTTTGCTATAGTGGAACTATTTTTTCAAAACCGTGTAACTTCCGCTCAATATTTGAATCTGAAGCGTTAGCACACTCCCGACCACTTGATGGCGATAACCGATGTTTATGTCTCGCGGGACACTCACGGTCAAAGTCGAGTTCAACTTCATATTGCACTGGTCAGTGGTCACGTCTTTTTTTTTTTCGCTTACTCTCCGGGAGCACAGTTGCTCTGCTCGCTAGCCTTATGAGAACTGGAAGCGAGCAAAAAAGACTACATCGACCAAATGTAAACAGCCCCCTTTCCGTTTCCGTTAGCGCATTTATATTAACGAGCACTCAGTCCTTCAACAGAATTCAATGGGATTTTACAAAATGACGAATAAAAACACGACAGAAACTGTATTTCGCAACACTTTTTGTTTCTGGAACATCAACTAACATCACTAATCACTCGGTGAGTTGCACAGTTTTGAAAACTAATGTTAAAGGTTGTTTTAATGACATTTTCGGACATGGCCATTGACTCCAATGTTAAATGGGTCCATGGCCAATTCTTTTATAGTCAAAAACTCGAGAGAGGAACCATTGTCAAAAAAAATTTGTCCACCACTCTTGTTCATCCAAAACAAACTACAATATAGACTCAAGGTGTTAAATACCGGAATTATCCTTTAACGTACATTACAAGGGGCAAAGCACAGCAATTTGAAGAGATGTGGGCACCTTTAATTGATTTCCTTAAGAAATAAGAGGGTGCATGTATTAATGTTTTTAGTGTGACATTTTTGTTCTGTTTTGTTTTAATTTAATTACTGCTGCTTTGATCAACATATTTGGAATGTTTTTGTAACTTATTTTCCCTTTTGGTGATATAACTTGTGTTATATGGTTATTGTTTATTTTATTGGAAAATCAATTTAAAAAAATTGGGGGAAAAAAAAGTGACTAGTACACTCTAAAAAATGCTGGGTCGTTTTAACCCAATTTTGGGTCAAATATGGATAAACCCAGCCATTGGGTTAATTTTTTTAATTGCATTTTTTATCCAACGTTTGGGTTTGTCCATATTCGACCCAAAATTGGGTTAAAACAACCCAGCATTTTTTTAGAGTGTAATATTACTGATAGATAATGCTATGTGTTTTGCTGTCAGTGATTGCTGTCACCTTATTGATGGGATTTTTGGGCTTTATTAGTTAAAAAGGAGAAGACTGCTGTATGAAAAACTTTTAGGCGTGTTTTGAAGTCGTATGAATAGAGAATGGATATCGTCATGCTTCTAACATTATTTTCTCAGGCTTTTGTTTTTGAATGCATTGTGAGCAAAATGTCTCTTTGTTCCTTTGTGTCTGTTTATAGCGGTGAAAGTATTGCTGAAAAAAAAAGCGAAAGGAGAGATGCCCTTTTCCAAAGGTCTCTGTGTCGTCATGAAGTTTTAGTGAGGAAGGATCAGTTTGTGGCAGTGAAGCGGGAGAGCCGTGTTGTTTGGGCGGAGTGAACCATTGCGTCGGAGAGGGGGAGGCTGGAGAAAATATCCGCTTCGGGCGTTTTGTCACTGTTGCTGCCGAATGGTGCTTTCGAGGGCACTTCGGATGGTTGTTTGTCTCGCTGGGGCTGATTTTTATTTTATAAGCGGATTGTAGTGGTTAAATCTTTGTGTATTGCACACTAAAGCGAACTCCTTAAAGTTTTGATTTGTTCGCACCGTGCCAAGTGAATCACTGAAAGCTATATCCTACTTGAGTTGAAGTTGTTGTGTTATTCTGTGCTGTGCGCTCAGCTGGATTCAAATGGAAAACATATCATTGACCTTGATGATTATGTACTTCTGCACTTTAACGGAATGCTTGGCATCAAGTTTTGAACACGCACCACGGAAAAAGCGAAATACTCAATCAGATTTAAAAAGATCTCGGGACGTATTTTATGGTTTTGGGATTAACATTCATCAACTTGAAATTGTAAACTGTAAATCCATCAGTGTTTGACAATGGAGGAGGATCAAGTGTCTTCTGCCGAGGAGCCCCAGGCGGTCAGCGCCGCATCATCGGACAGTTTCTCCCAGCTCTGGTCGGACATGATGGGGATGCTGGTAAGTTTGGGTTTGGTGTTGGGATTGGGGGAGGGGTGTCACAGGAAGGCAACTTGAGAAAAGACCTTCAACCCAAGGGGCTTAATTTATTGGGGCTCAGTCATTGTGTGTGTAGTGCTTGCTTGCGCTTTGATGCCAAAAGCGCATGTTAAAGCAGCCAACAAGATCTTCTGGACAACTTCAGCTCACACTCGTGGTGAACATGAGTTTTGAAGCGGTGTGATTTGGTCTGTTGTTGGGAGGCAGTGAGAAGTTTAGAAGTCTCCAGGGAATCGTATCACATGGTATGTAACTGAAGTGTTTATTATTACACGCTCCGCAGGTTCAGTGGCGCACGTGCGCAGTCCGATACACAACGAGCGCAGAAACTAATGTTTTTTCCTTCTGTCAGTTTTACTCTTAGTACATTATCCAGGATATAACCATGCGTTTCATACTAATAATATATGGACACGAAATAGTGATTTTGCGTGAAACTGCCGTGTTATCTTACATGGAAGTTGGCTTAAATCGTTTGGAAAGCAGTCTAGCATGGCAACTTTGAGAATATCGGCCTAGTAACAAAACGAACACTGCAACAATATATAGCATTGTATTATTAATCAATATTCCACGTGTTTTCTCTGGGCTGGTTAATATATTAAACTGAAATGTAACATATCAAGGCCTATACATTTGTGGTATTTCTATTGTTTTTCTCTCATGCAGTTATAGCTTAACTTATACAGTAACATCCCGGTCAAAAGTTTAGAAACACGATCCTTCAGAAATCATAAAAATATGCTGATTTGATACTGAACTTTGATACTGATTTGAACCTGTGATCCTTTTTTGCATGTATTATTCATTGAACGGCATTTATTCAAAATAGAAAAGTTATTTATTTTTTTATCAAAGAATCCTGAAAAAAAGCATTACAGATATTAAAAAAAATATTAAGCAGCACAACTGTTTCCAACATTGATAATAAATCAGCATATTAGAATGATTTCTGAAAGATCACGTGACACTGAATACTAGAGTAATGACTGATGCAAATCCAGCTTTGCCATCACAGAAATACATTATATTTTTAAGTATATTAAAATAGAAAACCCATTATTTTAAATTACAATAATATTTCGCAATATAACTTTTTATTAATTCATTTTTTATTAAATAAGTCTGACTGTAGGGAAAAAAGATCTTAGTAATGTGTATTTTCTCCTGGGTGGCTCAGCGTGCTCATGTTTCTATTGAGATCACCTCAAATTTACTATGGTCTTGGGTTTCTCTGTCCCTTTTTGGTTATAAATGTATCTTGAGGCCTAATTGTTATTTTTGTGTAGGACATTGGGTAAACTGTACATTTACATACAGTTATTTGTGTCTTAATGTGCCTGTTGTGAAACACCCAGATGAAAGAGATAAAGGTGTGACTCATTTCCAGTGAGAATGGCTCTGCCTTTTGATGGCTGTGGTGTGAATCTGGCGTCTGAAGAAGTGTGTGTATTGCCTTTGTGTCTAGAAAAGTGAGATTGCTTAATGAGAAAAGACATACTTATTCAATACTACTCCCAGTTGTTTCTTCAATCCGAGGAGATAAACTGTAACACTCACTGACACATTAGTGATTCATGTCCTTTAAGTTGCACACCTCTCTTCCTCCCTCAGGCCTACCTTATTCTGTGATGGTGTTACTATTAGAGGATGAGTCTTTTGTTCTTTCCTTGGAATATGTCTCATGTATACTCCTCTTGTTACAAATAGCCCTACAGTGGTGTCTCCTCATCTGACTTAAATCACATTGCTCATGCAAAAGGTTAAATCTTTACATCTATGAAGCAGAAGTGGCACCTGAAGGTGTTCTCGGCTTTGCTTCATCCAACAAACAACCAACTCCTCTTTAATTGAATCCTCTATCTTTGGGCTTTATAGCAACTCACCATGGCCTTCATCATAGTGGAGGCTTGGGGATTTCACTGTTTGATTCTCGTACAAATGGATCTTGTGAATTTGCACAGCTTTTATTTTGCAATAATGTCTAGATGATTTATGTTAACCAATTGTATTATACAGGGATGGGAGAGGGTTCCCACGGATCCTTGATTTCCTTGAAAGTTTCTGAATCTGAAAAAAAGGGGACAGGCTGCTGAGTGTAAAGCTAGAGATTAAACCAGTACAGCTGTGTAGAAAATTGGTTCCAAGAGACAATGGTAAAATATACAGTTTACATACACAATGATTGTCCAGTCAGAGTATTCCAGAGAGCCTTGTAATAAATATGGGAATTTTCTTTTTCTGCATTAAAAATAGTTATTGGTTTCATTTATGATCATTAGACAGCGCGGGTTGTTTTACTTTAAACTTTTACAAGTCTATGAAATGTTGTTTTGATGGTTTTCTCGCCGCTCAGACTATAAAAGTAAGATTTTATCATAAAGTGGTGTAGACTTTTGAAGTTATAATATAGTTTTTTGCTTTCTGAAATATGTATATCACTTTATTTGAGGCTTTAAGATTTACTATCTTATTGTACTAATGTAATGTTGATAAACTGCATCTGTAGAATTGGCGGCTACCGAGAAGTGTATTAAGGTTTAGAGACACATTCTGAGGTTTACCATAGTGCACGCCAAGCTCATAGTTCTCTCCTAATGAGAATACCTCTGTCCGCCTGTCATCAACGTGCGGTCTGTGTGTACGCAAACCCCGTTTATACGTGGTTCCACTCATGTAAATCCACTTAACAGCTTGCCACCCTCATTACAAAAAAATGCTTTGTTGTGAATGTTTTAGAGAGAAAATGATCTGTGAAATACAATTAATTGTTCGCCTCATGGCATATTTCTAAAATAGGAGCAACTTTATTGAAGCTTGAGTTACGGTATTTGCATTAAAGGTACAATATGTAGGATTTTTTTCCGCCAGGGGTCGCTAACCTCTTACAATAACAAAGCCGTATATTGATGACGCAAAGCATGAAGCGGAATTATGGATCTTGTCGTCAAGCTGATGGATCTTTTATGGATGAGTGAATACATTGATGTTTTTAACATGACTGTGGTATGAATCAGGGCGCGATTGCTAATGAGAGACGTAGCCTATACCAGCGAACTGCTGAATTAATACTCACACAGGTCAGTTTATTAGACGAATTAAACTTGTGAGGTAACGCAGCGCTGTTTCCCTCGCTCTAACGTTACACTATCACACTAAACGGCATTTGAGTGTTGAATGTTGTTAGTTAGGTTGTTTGTTGGCTATATGAGACTAGCAGTAAGCTAGATCAACATTAAAATAACATGCAGATCATATTCTAACATTTCATCATGTTGAACTAAATAACATTGATTAGTTGTATGTACATTTGCTCACCTGTCTAATAAAGTAACTTACATGCAACACTCGCGTCTCTGTCGAGTCGAAGTTAGTCGCGGAGCTCTCGGCGTCTCGAAAGATGTTGATCTTCATTCTAGTCCTCTTGTTGTCTCAAAGTCTGCTTGCCATGGTCCATAATGTTTGAACAACACAACAACAGCGTGAGCGTCCTGCTAGGCATAAGTTGTCCACGCCCGTTGCCATGGTTACTATGGCAGTACGAGCGGAAACCGCGGCTAACGCGGATATGACGCCATTGACTGGCAACTCCCTCACCCCTGCTCACACGCCCCGTTTCCTCGGTTTTAATCGCAATTTTCTCACGATTTACAAATAGTTGGAAACATTTGGGAAATTGTAAGTAATCAACTAAACAAACAATATAACATTGGCCTAGTGGTTTTGGGCTTTTTTACTGAAAAAATCCTACATATTGTACCTTTAAATGCAATAGTTTTTGCACTTCAACAAGCAGTAAACACTGAACATGTTACTTAATTCGAACTGTAAAGAATGCCAAACACACAATATGCATGTGGCAGCAGTTTTCAGAAATGATATATTTGCTTCACCAGTGGACATTAGACAATGAGTGTGTGAGTGGCCGCTCATATCCGCAGAACTTGAGCACCTTGACAGTAACTGATCTTAGTTTTGGATGAGCCATTGCTCCCCACCTCTGATTCCTGTTAATGTATTCTCCACCCACCGGCGTTTCTCTCTCTCTCCCTCTCTCTCTTTTCATCTCTTCCTTCTTCATTATGCTTCCGTCAGCCCTCTTTCCTTTGCCTCTGTGGATATCCTGAGGAAGCCGCCCTGACGAGGGTGTGCCAGGACCCGCTGACCAACTTCTGTCTCACATCCTCTCTAACTCAAACACGGCCCATGTCCACTTCTCCCCTGCAGGGCGGCGCCACATCTCGTCAATCAACTCCCCATTCCCCCATTGCTTTGAAGAGTGTGAATCATTTCCATTTGTTTGGTGATCTTACTTTATGGTATACTTTATGGCCATTAAAGCTCAAAGTATACGTTGTATTTTACCCGTTCTCTAGTGAATGCATACCCTTTCAAAGTATACTTAATTTGATAGCGTATGCGAGCGCAGGCGGTCGACACATGCGCTTTAGAAAGTTTCATCTTTGTCCAGTCTGCGCTATATTTTTCAGATAATCTTATTCTAGACAATACATCACGATATCTGTCTGAAAACAAAATGCCTGTCAAAAGGTTAAGTGCAGGTTTTCCAGACTTTGGATTTTAAGTGGCTGGGTCATCTATTATTTCACTCGGACTGCTGTCCGCCATCCTGTTAAAAAACAATTTTCTTACGCTAGTTAACTTACGGTCACATTTCCCTTATTCTTGAGTTGAGCGCCACCTTGAGGAGCCATGAAGTAGTGATGCTGGGAGTAAGGAAATCTAGAGTGCCTTATTTTATTAATTATATAAAATATCAAATGATATAAATATCAATGTTTGTCGCCAGCGTATCGATTCTCATATCGCATTGAGGACGACAACAATTTATTGCCCTATCTAGGCTAGTCTATATTCGCACCCCTAATGTGCGTACCTGCGCGATTAAAAAAATCAGGCGGTATTCTGTATACAGTAATTGTCATGACATGTTTAGGGATTGTGGGCATTAACAGTTATGATGAAAAGTTCTTGGAAAACAAAAGCAGACTTGTGTTCTGTTTCTGAAGGTTGATGCATTAAACCTGTTTTGTGGTTTGCTGTGTTACTCATTTTTCCGGGATCAGCAGCTATAAATGCAGACATGTTATGCAATCTACATTTGCACATAATCGCAACTGAATAAACTTCTTCCCCAAAACCAAAAGAAAACCTCTGTTCAGCCTTAACTTTCTACAGTATTTATTTACTTTAGTTGTTTTAATGCATTTTGAATTATATTTGTGACGACCTACATATTCCTAATTTAGCTGATGCATTTATCCAAAGTGACTTTTTGAAAACATGACACGCTTTTAGACAGATTAGATATAGACTATTTTAGATTATAATTAGAGATGCACCGATGTACCGGCCAGTTATCAGCATCGAAAAAAACAAAAAACAGCCGATGTTTAAAAACAGCTGATGATCAATGCCGATTATGCGGAAAAATGTCAGACTGCAACTCATACTGTGTGTGAAGAAAATCTCTCGTGTTCGCCTCCCGTCCAATAATCGTGAATAGCTCTGTGCTTTACTTCTGATAAGAAACTAAGCCTCAGCTTTCAAATTCTGTATATTTTATCACGAAATTCAAACAATAAATGGTGCTTTGACACTCTTAAATGTGACATGACAGAGCGCTGTTCCCTGTATAGTTTGCAGCGTTATTTGGGATATTTTTTTTTTCCTTAAGAGAAACCAAACTATCAGCATCTCCCGATATCATTCTGAATAGTATCATAGTTTAGATAGACATTGTTTATGTGCTGTGGTGACATTGGATGCCCTAGTTCAGGGTTTCCCCAACATTTGTGAGGGAACTGCAGGGAATTTTAATGAATTAAATCATAAAATTGCTTGCCATGTGACCATGTTTATTCATTTAACATAGTAGGTACTTCAAGAAAATATTTTAGATTCTACGCAGTTATGCTGCTGTGTTGTGGTTTAATCCTCAAGGAGTGCATGCTTCTCATAAATTCCTGGAATTAGTCACATATTTGTCACAGTGCAGAAGCCTTGGATTCAGGGCTGTGTCCAAACTTCTAATGTCTTTCTACTCTTTACACTGAAATGTGTTTCCTTTGATTCGGGCACAGTGAAAAGAACAGAACTCTTATCAGATCTGCTCACTCACTTCACACTGGATTCTCTGTATGTTTTGTTTTAGGGCAGTAAAGAATGAAAGTTTCCTCTCTCAGTAAGAGAGTTGCATGTTGGAGTAGGTTATGTTTTTTTCTTTTCTCATTTGTGTGGAAGGGTAATCAAACATGTCGTTACCCTCTGAGGACCTTTGTGTCCCATAAAGCGGTTTCTGAGCAAATGAAAGATATGATTGTGGTTCATTGATCAGCACGAGTCCATCGCAGTCAGAGGAAAATGCATCATCTTAATTTTTTCATTTAAGTTTTAGTACTTTTGTTATGTGCATTTGTCATTTTTATTAGTTGTTTACTTGTTTTATATGTATATACATCTTTCTTTCTCTATATTCTGCTCAATCACTTTTTCTTCAACACATACACAGCATAGTTAACATATTTGTGTCATGATGGCCACATCAAAGCTTCGCTCAATGTCTGCTTCTTCATCATCTGAGGGAAGTGAGTCTGTGGTTGGCTTCTTTGAACAGACAGTTTCTCATATTAATGCATTTTATTGTAAAAAGCTCATGTTCTGTGGGATATGTCTCTCTTCCAGTTGCTGTGACCTGTTCCTCTTCTTCTGTCCCTGTCCTGGAAACAGTCTTGAGAAAGAATGTTGTTGCTAGTCATTACACAACGTGTTGAGTTTGGTCCATGTTGTGTGTGTCTCAGGACCTTGAGTAGATCGCAGATTCACTGTAATTAGATGATGTATACTTTTGAGAAGTCAACAGTGATTAAAAAAATACTCCAGCGCTATAGAACTGAAGTGTCTCCTGTTGTGTGCCACAGTGATGGATATCTTACGCTTTTACCAACTAGAGTCAATCCAAAAGAGCAAACATTTGAGTAATGATGATTAATAATAATATCAGCCAATGAATGTAGTTCTATCTGGACTTCATAAACATAAGAGCTGGCGAGCTACACATGCTAAGAGCCAACGTTTGAGGAGCTTTACAACTTAGTCTGTACATGTGCAGCTTACCATTTTTAACTGTTTTCATTTGAAAAATAAATAAAATGTATAATTGACTGTAGCTTTCAAATATAATTGATTCTTGCACATACTCAAAATACATGTTTGGGTTATGCCTTTTACGGTTTAAATGTTTTTTCCCCCACATCAAGCGAATACATATCATGTTCCTCTTGTCAAACAAGTTCAAGTTAAAAAAAGGTAGTAAAAAAAAAAGTTAGTTCAGATAGATATACATTACGGTTTGTGGACAGTAAAACAGCAACACTGTGTTGGATTAAGGTCAGTATCTCCTGACTGTATGAAGAGGTCTGCATTAGTTTGTGTTTGGATATTGTTCAGCGTAGAGCTCCAGTTACACAAAGCGATGGCTTCGGGGCTTTACATGTTTGGCTTCTCGGGCTGGACAGCAGAGTTTGGGTGGTGCTGGTTTTGTGCTCAAACAGTGATTCATGTCAGCTAAGACTCATTCCCTCTCCTCTTTTTTTTAGAGTTCTCCGCTTATGTGAAGCTACGTTCATGTGAGAGGCAAACATTTTCTGTCATCTACATCCACTTATACAGATACACATGAGCTTTGAGTTAAATGCCCAGCTGGAAGCAGCAGACCCAACATACTCACTTAAAGACTTAGTATTGCGGCATTACCTCACTGGAGGCCTGGAATGTGTGGAATGATAGGAATATGGAAGACATGTGCTGTACAGATGGAACTATCTAATTCAGATTATACCATGGTCTGGGTGAATACTCGATTCTGATTGGCTGCAGGGTGGCCATTAAAAAGTGATCACCTAGTAAAGGAGTTCTAAAACCGTTAGATTTCGATTGTAAAACTGATAAAAATATAAACTAATGTTTTAAAAATGTGTTTAAACATTTTTAAACACTGCGCCTCGCCGTCGTCCATTAATAGCTGACAATGGACACCTCGTCGGGCATTAACCCTTACCCAGGGGCCACTGCTTCTCTCAGTGCTGATAGACTCCGTTCCAGTCTGAAGATGGATGCCTGTTCCTCATATAAACTCAGCGAAATGAAACATCCTCTTACTTTCAGCACATTTCTTAATGTGTAAATATTTGTATGGACATAAAGATTCAACAACTGTCAGCATCTGCTGTGGCCAACACCAGCTGCTGTAAGTAGTGCATCTCCTGCTCACGGACTGCACAAGATTGGCCAGTTCTTGCTGTGAGATGTTGCCCCACTCTTCCACCAAGGCACTTGCACATTCTCAAACACATCTGGGGGGAATATGTTTAAACGTGGTTTGGCACTGCGAGGACAATCAGCCGTCCTTCCGGTCTCCCAGGAGCACTGTCTCAGGCAGGGCTCCAGACCGCGACCAAATGGTCACATTTTGCAACCTTTTTTCTTGTCAGTGCGACTAAATTTTGTCGTACTGGTGGGACCACCACATTGGCCAAATGATAAGAGCTGCCATTTCTGTTGCATATGAAAAACATGAAACGAAACAAAACTGTGCTTCTAGTTTAAGCTGCGCTGCGGAGACAGTAGGGATGCACTGATCCGGTACTCCGTATCGGTATCGGCTCCAATATTGCCATTTTTGCCGGATCGGGAATCCGATTTGATCTGTTGTTTTTCTTTATAATGAAGTTGTCTGTATTAAGTAGATTGTGTTTAACACACAAAAGAGTGATTATCAGTTCAACATACAGAGTTATAGAAATTCTACTTGATAAAAAAATAAATAACTGTGCCGATATCGGATCGGTATCGGTCGATATAATAAAAAAGCCAAAATTAAAGCTGTCCATCTTATAAAGCAATTGTATCTCTTCTAAACTTGTATCTTTGGACTAAACCACTCAGTCTTTTCATATGGATTGGTTTTAACTCTTGAGATCTCTTCATAAACTTTTTTGAAACGTCAAAGTGGTGGTTGTGTGGACCGTCAATAGAGGGTCAGAAATCTCACAGAATTCATTAAAATATCTTAATTTGTGTTTCAAAGATGAACGGAAAGCTTACGAGTTTGGAGCAACAACCCAAGACTGTTCCACAGCTGCATGCACATTCATTGTTTATGGTTTAATGTTTTTCAAACATGAAAAACATTGTTTAAACCCTTTTCAATAAAAATATGTAAAGCTTATTATTAGGATATTTTATTTGTGTGTATATATATATATATATATATATATATATATATATATATATATATATATATATATATATATATATATATACATACACACACACACACACACACACACACACACACACACACACACACGCATACACACACACAGGTATACATAAGTGTGTGTGTGTGTTTAAATATTTTGAATATATTTAAAGCTATAGATGCATTATCTTTCCTAAATTGTTATTGTTACACAATGACAGGTTTGGTTAATGTTTATTAATTTTTATAATTCTGTAAATGAAGAAAAAATGTCTGCCTCTGTGCATCTTTTTTTTTCTTTTAATCCATGCTTGTTTTTGACTTCTATATAATAAAATGATATAAAGCTATGAGTCCATTTTAAGATTGGAATATATTCTTGGTTTTATATAAAATCTGTCTAATGGCAACAGCAAAAAGCCTGTGGCCTAGACTAGTTGCTCTTAAAGTTTTTATTTAGTCTTAGTATCTCTCTTTATCAAATGGCTTAGTGAGGAGAATGTGTCTGTGTTGGTTAAATCAATCTGACAGAAATTGTTTTACTGCGCATCCAACAACATAAATCTCACATATTCACATCATGTTTTGTCTAAAAGCTGGAAGTGCTCTGAAGGCCAGAGTATTGGAATGCAAAAGCTGGAATTTCTCACAGAGATCTGCGCTCCGCTGGGAGTCTCGGCTTTCTGAGATCATCCGTTTGGAGTTCTGTTGGAACGGATTGGTTAAGAGACATTTTATTTAAAAACAATTATACATCTAATTCTGTTATATTATTCATAAAACGTGATTTATTTATAACTCCCAACTTAGATTTTAACACAGCCCTAATTGCATAAGTCAATGGGCCCTATTGTAGCGATCTGAACCGCAAGTATCAAACGCGAAACACAAGTAACTCTGTGGGCGGATCCCGGCGCTGTTGCTATTATACCGGCGGGATAAACGACTCTTGCGCCCGATGCAAATCTAAAATGTGTTGGTCTGAAGTCGCTTCATTACTCATAGCTGTGGTTTGGGCGTAACGTGAAATAAACCAATCAGAGCGTCCTCTCACATTCCCTTTAAGAGCCTTGTTCCACGGCGGATTGCTATTATAACGGCGGGTTTGCCGGCGCACGCCAGGAGCGGTTCACAGCCGAGGAGACCGACGTTCTCGTCAGGGCCGTAAAACACAGAGAAGTGACATTGTATGAGGATGATGGAGAAACACACACACATTAGCTTCGGTTAAACAGGCGTATAATAATTTGGGTAAATGTGTTGCTAGATTTATGCCTATTTTTTCACATCTTCATTGACACAACAATGATTTCCCTCGTGTGTTAATATTTTTCCTTGTAATAATGTACGATTTGCAAAAATTAAGACTGCTGCGTCTGTGTAGATTAGAGAATCAAAGTGTGTGTGTTGTTCACACGCTACATAATGGCCAAGCACTCGCCCTTAAAATAGCATATGACTAACGCGCGGCGCCGCTGTCTTTAGACTCGGTTTCTCCTGGTCAGTGGAGGAATTGTTTTCTGAAACTGCAGAATATCACCAGGGAACGTTTGCGCCGGAACACACTCCTCTTTTCACTGAACCGCCCCCCCCGAGCGCAAGTTCATTCCCTAATTTACAGACGTGTGTCTGTGGAGGGAAAAGTCCGCTGTGCGCGAGTGCAGAACAGGAATGATACATGCGTCGTGTACAAAGTCAATTGCGCTGGGTGCAAGATACGGCCCTATGTCTGTAAATACATTTTTTTACCAATCTGTATGTGTGTGTGTGAGGCCCTGGTTTTCCTAGCTCTGGCCCATACACACAATGACAGGATGTATGTGTTTGTCAGCATGGTCCTGAGCAGGAAGTAGTCCTCCTTTGTGCTTGACTTTTCATTCATCGGGACTTTAAAGGGCATCTAGTACAGCAGCAGGAGAGATCAGCCTAGCCCAGAACTGAAATACAACAAACACGGTCTTAAATGTAAAAAAGAAACCACCCCACCTGCAGCTGCTGGGGTATTGATAGTTTTCTAAAGAAGCTAATCTCTGATTTTGAGTGAAGGACACTTATGTGCTTTTTTTGCTGCAGTCTGAGGTAATTCTCTATTGTGTGTGTGTCACGAGCTCGTAGAAGAACAGAATGCATCCGCATGCTGAAGTCAGAGCCAGGCTGCGCCACAAATGAATATCCGCACTCACAACAAGACCGCTACAAATGTCAGAGAAGGTTGTATGAGCTGGTCAGTAATTCATTGTTAATATTACATTGTTTCAAGATGAACGGAAAGTTTGGAGCAACAACCCAAGACTGTTCCGCAGCTGCATGCACATTCATTGTTTATGGTTCATGAAAAACATTGTTTAAACCCTTTTCAATAAAAAGGTAAAGCTTATTAGGATCTTACAAAATTATATTTAAAATGCAGTATTTGTATGTATATCAATCAATTACAGGTGAGGTGAATATAATCAAACAATTTACAAGCCATTGGCTAATTAAATAAAAAATGTTGTCTCATGAAATTTGGTCACATATAAGTAATTTTCTGTCATTGTAGAGGGTTGTCTTATATTTTCTTTACAAAAATAAAAACAAAACTTTGTTGTAAAAAACAAAGATGTTATTATTTTATTTAATATTACATTAAATAAATATTATATAAAAATAATTACATATTATAAATTAACTCTTTTCTTTTCTTTTCTCTGTGAAAATGATTGCATACAATGTGTAACATCCTGAATGCTTTATGAGATTGGGCTGTCCTTGGTCCATATACTTGGCATCTCAACAAACTGACAACTTCACTATAAACCAACAGCTTGGAAATTATAACCGCACAAATTCACAAAGCTCTGCAACAATGCAAAGGTCTGAGTCCAGAGTGTTGTATGCGGAGTGAAAATAGAGGAATGTGAGCGCTGGATGTTTAGTTGAGCTTGTGTGTGACTGTTTGCTGCTCGCCGCAGATGTGTGCAGTGTGTTCTGAGTGTGTTAAGGCCTTGATGGCTGGCGTGGCGCCGTTCTTGCGATCGTAATTAAAATCACGTTCTAGTGACAGGTTTTTAATGAAGCTCTCCTACAGCCCCACTCGTGTTTGTTTGTGTGTCTGAGGCTGTGAGGGAAGGGAGGCTTAATAATGAGACATGGAATTTATTTCAAAGCATGTGATTAAAATTCTCTTTTTAAAATGTTTTTTTTTAAATGAAAAGTCATCAAAGTTTGTCTCACTTATATCTCTGTTTGTGCAGGATGGCTCTCTGGGTAATATAGATGACCTGGCACAGGAGTACTCGGAGTACTACAACACATACTTCAGCGACGTCAGCGAGCGGATGGAGGAACTACGCAAGCGGCAAGTCTCTCAAGAGCTAGACATGGTATGTTCAGCATTAAAGGTTTCCTGCACATTTCAGTATTAAGGGTCCCGTTTTTCCTGTGTTTTTGAAGCTTTAAATGTGTTTACAGTGTGTAATATAACATGTGTTCATGTTTCGCGTGTAAAAAAACAGTATTTTTCACAAAATGTACTTATAATACCGCTGTTTTCACTGTCCTAAAAACGGGCTGATGACTTCCTTGTTCTATGAAGTCCCTCCTTCAGAAATACGTCACGAGTTCTGATTGGGCCAGCGGTTCCTGTGTTGTGATTGGACAGCAGATTAGCGCACGTTTTCCAGAAAGGTCACGGCTCTTACCGTAACGCGGAGACGCATGCGCTCAGTGTTATTGTGAACATGGACAAACAAAGGTGATTTGACTCCGGGATGAAAATAACAGCGTCTCGACGACATGGCGACACACACTCTACAAACACAACTCTTCCTCTTCTCTGTAGGAGCGCAACAAGACCACGCCCCCTTTTGTGTATTCCTGTGTGCGGAGGTTAGTCAAAAACTGTTCTAGTGACGTCATTAAAGCAGAAGTAGAGGATGTAGTCCGAACCGGCCGTTCGCTGTAGGCTTTGAAAGGGGACTTCTGTTAAATAAAATATTTCGCTGGCATTGAACTTTGAGCTTTATCATTTTACAGGTATTATTTACGCTCTAACAGCAACATTACACACTAGATAAAGTTTAAACAATGGGATCACGAAGAACAGGACCTTTAATTGTACACCGCATCTCTACAGCTGTGGATGTGTTTGGTTTGGAGAAAGACCAACAATTCCATTAAATCTCTGTCACGAAATAATTCGTAAGAATTGTTTACATACTTTCAAAATGGATTTAATTCATCTCGGCGTGTTTACTCACTCAGCATTTGAAGCCAGATGAGTTAATCTGGCAGTCATCGGCACAGTTAAACACGTTTTCAAGGCAGGTGGAATTTGCGAGTACTAAAGTTGTGCCCTCATTACTTTTTATTTCCTCATTTAAAGAGTTTTACACTTAAAGAAATGAATAATACTTTTGATAAATGTTTGAAATAATGTAAACTCACATGAGACGAAAACTCCAGTCCTATCAGTTGCCCTAATAAAAGCTGTTTGTTGACATGGAGCGGTACCCTCATGGGGGCCGCCATTGGGGAACTGGAAGTTTTGATTGGTTTTGCACCCGAGTCAGACCTGTCAGTTATTGGCTGAACTGCTTCAGTTCTGTCAGTGATTGGCTGAAGCGCAGGGCTTCACCGCAGCAGTAGTTTAAAAAGTATCTGTCAAATGTCAGCTCGCCCTGTTGTTCCGTCGGCACCTTTGTCAAAGAACTTTGTACTTTTGGTGAAAAATAAATGTAGCGAAGTTCTACTCAAGTAAGAGTAAAAGTACCACAATTTAATTATACTCAAAGTAGAAAAAATCGATTATTAGTAATATTATTAGATAATGAGTTACTTTCCACCTCTGATTAGATATGACTGACTACTGAAGTCGGAGAATGTGAGTGATCGCGAGCTGGCGTTCTCTTCTCAGACGCCGGTGTTCTCAGCGCCGCCCGTCAAAATAAAAGTCCGGAGCGTCGTCAAAATAAAAGTCCTTCCAACATATCGGCCAATCAGAAATACTTATCGGGTAATGCCGATATTTAAAAAATGACAAACATTGGTCGACCTCTAATTGTATGCTATGCATGTTATTGCATCAACAGTGGGTTTTAGTCATAAACTAGCACAATAGTTTCCGTTCCATTTATTTTCCAGGGACAATGAACCACAAGCACAGCTAATAACAAAATTCAGTTATTTCTTTCATCACTTGGTGCTACAGAATGGCCATTGTAAACCTATGAGCTAATAGAAGGAAACGCTTGTCTTAAACCATTACAAAATGAAGACAAATGTGTTCACCCCCTGCCCTCTCTCCATACGTGTTTGGATTGTCTGCGGTTCTGTCAGTGCTCTGCGCTTCTCGTCTGCGTCTCAAAGCGTCTCTGTTCTTAGGGATGTAGGCTAGTGGGCCACCCAGGGTTGCTAAGAAACCAGCGGACTCATTATGACATGCAGCTGGGGTTGGCACGGTCCAATGAGGGGATTTTGAGAAAAATAAAGAAAACAACTGAAAGTCATGCTCAGCTGTGGTACTGGCCTCAGACAGGAACCAGTCATTCTCAAGGTTTAGAGAACATTAGGTACGCTATTCGCCACACCCTAGAATGTAGATTGACCAATCACAGCGCAGCCAAGAACGAGCTCCACAGCGGTCCGACACTTTTTCACAGCGCTCCATTGACTTTAACACAGGCGTCTCATATTTTTGGTCTCGGCAGGCTATTACCGTCGTAGTTTTATCAAAAATATGGTGAACCGTTGTGCCTGGGGCATTTGTAACACAGATACGCGTTTCCCAGAGAGGTTGGAGGGGGGTGTCCGTTTTCCCCTTCCCAAAACCGAAGTCAAATCCTGACAAGTGTCGTCTTTGGATTAAACTGTGTGGACGTCCTCAGTCAGCGAAACCCCTCAAGATCAACAACACACTTTTGTGCTCTAACCTTACTGTGAAGTTATACTAGTTAGACAGTTTTATGCTGGTTTAGGTTATGATTTCGGTTCTCTGCCCTAATTGTTGATACGCTAGCACACGCTGCTAATAAATACAACTTTATACTCGCGCAGTCCGCTTGATTTGTAATAACGATTATAGAAGTGAATAGAGACCTAGCTCTGCATGAACAGTGTTGCTCCTGATATTGTGAGTCCCAGTCTCCGTCTCCATTAGGATATGCGCTGGGTCATGTTTTGACTGTGATCGTTATGCTTTTGCCTCTATTTGGATGCCTTGTTGTTGTTTGCGTTTCACCGGTATGTCTTGAATATAGCCTTCGAACGCAAACTGAGCCTCTTTTGCCTACTTCTATCGGACACTTTATTTGCTGCTTTATAAAAGTTTGATAAAAGTTCAGCAGGAAGAGCCGTCACAGCATAAGTCATGTTGATACCAAACCAGAGCCCAGATGAAGTTGACGGACGTAGCAACAGTAACTAAGGGGGGCGGGGCTTAGCCAAAGGTGAATTGTTTTGATGGATTCTCTCTCAATTCTGAAATGAATGATCCAGAATCACCTGTTGCTTATATGGAATTAGCATTCCCTTACTGCAAAACATCTCAAAACAAACATCACGATGAACATGTCACGTACCCAGAGGAACGATATAAGAAACCCAAACTCGCAGGCAGAGATGGAGTTTGTTAGCTGAGCTGCTGAGACACGCTCCACGCATTTAAATGCTAACAGTGCAACTCTGCATGTTGTTGGAAACCCAAAGAAAGGACAGGGCAGCTCTGAGAAACACGTAACCTGCACCCTGAAACCCGCAGCGCATATATTTATTAAACTGAAACACAGGCTTTGTGATTTCACAATAGCAGCATGCTAGATTATGATTTAGATGTATCGTGCAGCCTTTGAAAACGGTTCATGAATTTTTTGTCTGTGCAATGTGCCACTTCCGGTGTTTTCCGTTTAATCAACACTGACAAACTGCAATCAGGAATCTTTCAAAATCGAGTTCTCGAATTTAATCGAGGAATCGTGACAGCATTTTTTTTTTTCTTACACTGTTATATGGAAAAAGCTAAGTAAAAGTCCAAATATGTCTACTTTTGTGTTTCACTGAAGAAATATCTACAAATGGGTTGGATAGGCCTGTCGCGATAGTCAATATATCGACTTATCGCACGATATATGGAAATGAGCGCGATCATATTTGGTGCCACGATATATTGCAACTCATTTTTTTTATAATTAGAAATAATTAAAATATTAATTTTTACATAAAAATTAATGCCACAAACATTTTAGTCGCTCGCGCTTTCATCTTGTCTGCTCTGTGTCGGACGCGGGGCTCAGGCAGCGTCTCCATCTCCACACACACACACACACACACACACACACACACAGCGGACACAGACAGGTGAAGAGAAGGCTTTAACCCACTGTGTTATAAAGTGTTCTGTTTCGTGACATCTACAGCCAGTTAGTAAGAAAAAGTCCAACATGGACTTGGTTTCAAAGTCGCAATCTTCAGCTCCGGTGTGGGAACATTTTGGCGTTAAGCCGAATGAGAGGAGAGCCAATTAACGTGAACGAGCCGGTATGTCGACTTTGTTTTTAAAACGGCGGCAACGAAAAGAGGCAACACAACTAACCTAAAACATAACCATCCCACCACAGCTGGTAACATTGTTACCCAAGAAAGGTAAGCATCTTTACCTTAAGAGCCACAAGGTAAAGATGTTGGTGTTCCTTTCTCGGAATCTGCCTAACTCACCTTTGGCTAAGCCCCGCCCCCCTTAGTTACTGTTGCTACGTCCGTCAACTTCATCTGGGCTCTGGTTTGGTATCAACATGGCTTATGCTGTGACGGCTCTTCCTGCTGAAATTTGATCAAACTTTTATAAAGCAGCATCACATTCCGATTCCAATGTCTAAATTTATAAAATATTGAATAGAATAAGAATAAAACGTTCTTTGTTCTTTGAAAGAGTGTACTTGCATTATTATGCTATTATATTTTCATGATGTAATCAGTGGCATAAAATGGTCTGAAAATTACAATAATATCGTTTATCGCAATTAATTTTGGTGCAATATTTCGCACAACAAAAAGTAGTTATCGTGACAGCCCTAGGGTTGGAAATTATTTTTGAACAATGACAGAATTATAATTTTTAGGTGAACTCTACCTTTATAAATGATTTTCTCTGTTTTATCCATGTTCTTGTCTAATCCACACCCTGCCCTGTGTAAATCTTACTAAAGCTAAAGCTGGTTAATACATGGCTGAGCACAGAACAAAACCCGGCTGTACTGTCCCACCTACATCAGCAGTGCGGGGTTCGGCTGTGTTTATTTAGTAATCATGATTCATTCCTCTTCAGGAACGTTTATCTCTGTAAAGCCGCTTTGAAACAATCTACGTTATTAAAAGTGCTATATAAATGAAGATTACTTGACTTCAGTGCTAGTGTTCATTTAGTGTGGGCTTTATGAATATGATTCTTAGCTGCTTATATTTACATTAATATCTCTGCCCCTTTAATTAGCTCAAACTCAAGATAGCCGCCATCAAAGGCTCAAGATAAAGCTCATGCGGTGGGAATCTGATCTCACTATGAATTGAGTTCAAAAATAGGTCTCCACATTCTGACTTTGTGAACGATATATCAAAGGACGTTGCGATAAATCCCGAGCAGAGGGTGTTGTCTGTCAGACGCTTTAATCCGAGGCTAATGAGTGTCAAGTGGGCCAAGTGGGTCATCATCGCTTTATGCATTTAGTGTTGTTGTTGGTCTTGTGCCATTCTCAACAGTATCGTGGAGGAAATGGGGACATTGGAGTAGCTGGGAGATTCGGTTAATGGGAACAGGGATGATGATATGGATAATCGTGGGAATTTTCTGGGAGGTGTTTGCATACCATGTGTGAGGAAAACATGCTTGTTTTGGGGCTCAACACAAGTTGAACTGTTTTGTTTAGTAATGCGGATGGTTTTGGAAACTCAATATCATGTCCTTCCACACTGTAAAAAAATATTTTCATGATTTGTTATCACAACTTTTTATCTTTTGCAGTGTTGGGAACGTTACTTTAAAAAAGTAATTAGTTATAGTTACTCACTACTTGTTCCAAAAAGTAACTGAGTTAGTAACTGAATTACTCTATAATAAAAGTAACTCGTTACCAGGGAAAGTAACTATTTGCATTACTGTTAAAAAAAAAAGTTGCTATAATCCAAAGAATTTGGATTTTTGTGAGCAGTTTTCACAAGTCAGTTGAAATGAGTAGAACAGACGGTGTTTGTACATAACTTTCGATATTTATTGCACGTCGACAGACAGCAAGAGGTTTATCCTGCACTTTCAAGTATTATATTTGTAAGAAAAGTAAACAGTTACACCATATAAAGTGCATTTAACTCTAGCAAATTAAATGAAACTCTCTCAACCTGAGACAACTGGTCAAGAAAACAACCTGGCGCACTAGCATCTGTGGTGGAGGTATCAGTGTTTTTTGCCACTAGCTTTGTAGATGCGCGTGTCAATGTGAGATGCTTCATTAAATTAGAGTTGCTTACAACGGATGTCGACAAAGTCTTCGCTCCTGGACATAATGTACACATTACATGCACGTTCTTGCCTTTGACCACAATGAATTTGAAGTAGTGCTTATATCTCCACCAACTTTTCATCGGATTGCTCCTGACTCGCCATCTCTGCTGCTCCGTCGAATCTGTTTAGCGGTTCTATGTGTGTGTGTGTGTGTGTGTGTGTGGTGCCTGGCGTGTGTGCTGCCATGTGTGTAAAAACATTGGCTCTGATTGGCTACCATGAAACATGACTCTGCCTTAGCCAATCATAATCGCTTGCGTCGTTATTAACCCACCTCCTCACTAGCTGTGAGCCAGGGGTGCGTTCGGAATCGGATTACTCAGTTTATTCAATCAATGCATATAACACACCGCATTTAACATCCATTAACGTTAACGACGTTGTAACGACGGGGAAAGTAATTAGTTAGATTACCCCGTTACTGAAAAAATAACGTCATTACCTAACGCCGTTATTTTAAACGCCGTTATTCCAAACACTGATCTTTTGTCAAATCAAATCAACTTCGATAACTAATGTGTGAAGATAACATGCTATTTTTAATTTCTGTTTATTAAACCATTCTTCTTCATTGTATTATTAACGCAAATTTTGAATTACAATGAACTCAATTTTAAGGCAACAAGGTAACTTGCTTTTTTTAAGTTAAACCAAATTTTTTTTTTACAGTGCATATGTGCTGTTCTCCATTTATTTATTTATTGAAATTTGGAACAAATTACTATTACTGCCTGTCGTTGTCTTTCAGTCTCTTCTCTGTTCTTTATCTTCCTCATATCCTCTCACTAATTTCCATAAACACTTTCACCCAACTAACCTCTCTTCCAAAGGCACGTAACCCTGTATTAGAGGCCAAGCTGGCCATGGGACGCGCTTTCTCCCCTCAACCCAAGAGAGGGGAAAGATCACCGGTTTTAACCAGAGGCGACACTGAAGGCTATTGTCAGTGAGGCATGAATGTTGTGGCCTGTTCATACTTAGACCGAATGAATCTCTGAGCACATGCAAGAATCCACAGCGAACGACTATTATCCTGAAGCCCATCACTTCCAGCCTTTCTGACAGAGGTGAAGTCCATATGCTATTTGGAGCTGTCTGTTACTTTCTCTTCTCTATTTCTTTTCTCTGGTTTATTCTCGAATGCCCTAGACATTCCCAACTTCGATTTGAGGTTTGATATCGGTTTCGTTTCCTCAGATATCTCCGCAGAGCTGACTGGGCCGTTCGGGCTTCCACATTTGCTCAACACTCTTCCTCTATCTCTCTCTCTCTGCTTTTAGAAGAGCTACCCTGATAACAATGAGTTAAGAAAACATCCTCTACTGAATGTGTTGAATGGATAAACCCCCATTTTACATTGAACAAAGTAACCATGCTGCAATTTCGCCATGTTTCTTTTTAGCCATTCCTACAGAGACTCTTCCCTTTATTCCATTTGCCAGACAGAGTCTCTATTAGACACAACTGTGCTGTGGAAAGCAGTGTGTGTTATTGGGTCTTAGCTTGAGCATCAGTTGTGAAGGAATAATAACAGAAAACATTGGGCTAAATGTTTCTCTTGCTAGATTTAAACTTTAGACAATATTAACCATTAATATGCGTAATAAGAAGTCATGCAACCGTTAAGTTACACAACCAGCTAAGAACAAACATGTCCTGATTATCCTGAAGCTATTTATATAATTAATGTATTCATATATTTTATTTACTAATATTATTAGGATACAATAAATTGATCAAACGTGAAAGTAAAGACTTTTACTTAAATGCTGTTATTTTCAACTTTCTATTCATAAAATAATCCTAAAAATGCATCATGGTTTTCACAAAAATATTAAGCAGCGCAACTGTTTGCAATATTGATAATAAGAAATTTTGAAAGAAAGAAAATTCAGCTTTGCCATGACAGGAATAAATAACATTTTAAAATATATTAAAATTGAAAACAGTTATTTTAAATAATATTTCAAAATATTGCATTTTAACAATCTCACCGATCAAAACGCAAACATATGAGCTGTTGTCATGCTACTAAAAACTTGTCAACTTATAAGCGTTGGTACTGGAGGTTTAACAACACTTCACACGCCAGTAGCAAGCGGCACCCCACTTTCTTTAATAGACATGAAAATGCACATTCCGAACTTAAATGGTTGTAATTCAAGAATGCTTTGGAATATAGATGTAAGATTGGTCTTGTTTTAAAGAAGACATTTGGCAGATTTTTGTAGAAGTGAAATAAATTAAGAAAGTTAAATAGAAAAAAGTTATAGAAGTTTGAGTTTATGAAAATGTACAATGTTAAAAATTTAATTTATATAAAATGTATATTTTTGAAAACCTGGTGGACTCTAAAAATGCCAAAAATCTGAACAAGTTGTTTAAAAGTTTAGGTTGATATCTCTTGAAATCAGCTTTCAGTGAGATTTAGTTTGGGCGCAGTACCACACTTCTCCACTAGTGGACATTACTGCCCATATAAGGGCGCCTCCATTTCCATATGTTGTTTGAGTGATCTGAACCATTATTTTTACAATTTTCATACAATTTATGAAGTAGACATCCTATTCAGAAGTAGTGTTGGAGGTTTGGCAGATTTTGAAATGAATTCAACCTCTAAGAAACACAAAAGATCACGTATGTGCATTATAGCTCGCTGCCACATCACTAATGCTGAATCTATTATTGTTTTCTTTATATTTAAAACATTTTCAGACCTTTTTGTTCTAAAAGAATTGAATGGATGCTATCTTCTGAACTCTTGGCATGAAAACAAACTGAGGTTTCTACCATTCTTTCATGATTTTTCATGTTCATCACTATTTCAAAATAAAGGTCTGAACACGCCTCAGGAGAACGAACATATTCTTGTTGCAAATTGATAAATTACGGCTCCTCTGTCATTCATTTTGAAAATCAGTCACCAAATATCTAAACTAGATATTGTAAGCTTACGATATGATATATAGTTTGTCAAGTTTAGTTTAGGTTTTGTTTAGGATATTACTGTTTTAAATGTGTAATGGCTGTGTATGCCGATATAGGTTTGGGGGAGTTCTACTTACACAAGCTAATTCTGTAATTGCTCTTAAGACTCATTTCAGTCAAGACTGACACACACCCTTTGTTTTAATGATTTTTAGCTCTTCTATCCCCCTCTCTTTCTCAGGCTCAGACTTGCTGTGGTTTACTCAAAGGCATGTTGTGGCAATGTGCTTTAATTCCTGTTGGTCTGAAAGTAGGTCATGTTATGGAAGTGAACCTTTGTTTAAGGGGGAACCCACACACACCAAACTCCAGGTGATGTGTTTAGATATGGAGCTCTCTGTTGCCCAATTCTTTCTTGACACAGACTACACTAACCTGTTTTAAAAGTGTGTGTTTTCCTCCCCCTGACTGGTATTTCCAGGTAGAAACCACATAGCTGGAATGATGGAAGAGTGTCCCCACAAAGCTTCACACACACTGAGTTGTGTGTGTGTGTGTGTGTGTTTTGTTTGTGTTACAGCAGTAGGAATGGTTGGTCTGGTTCTACAAGAAAACTTTCTATACCTGTAACTCAACCAAAGGTCTCTCCTGATTGGCTATGAGAGCCACGGCTCTCCCCATGAGCTGACCACACAGGCCTTTCTGCTGCCCGCCTTGACTGTGTGTGTCCTGCCCTGCACACACAGACTCTGTGTGAATGTGTGTAAAACACCTCATTAGCCTCCTCTGGTTTGTTTATTTCCCCAATGCTTCTGTGCCAGCCGGCCCGCCACATCTCTGTCTGTCTAGATCTCGTTCTCTGAAATCTTCCTGCCTGCATAGGCAACTACCTTATTAATCTGAACGATTTAGCAAAATAAAATAGAAATCACGATATTGTAATTTATTAAATCGCAAAGGCTGGGGTTTAATTTTTTTTAATTGCTGCATGTTTTAGAACGAAGGATGATACTTTTTTTTTTTTTTTTTTTTTTTTTTTTTAACTACACACTTGAGAAGTTCATTATTATCTGGTATTTTCAGCGTCTCTGAGCAAATGCTTTTCCATGCTCAATAGTTATAATTATTTTCTATAGTTTTTCTTAAATACTTTTTTTTTATGTGTGAAAAACTCTCATAGTAGTATATTTCTAATTTTGTTTATTTTTATCTTGTATAACAAAAATAAATGTATACATTATAATGGGACCATTATATATATAAAAAAATTAATTGTAATAATAACAAAATTGACCCTTCGCTAAGCCACGCCCGAAAACCGCCACAGGCCAATCGTGGCTTAGCAACCGTAACTAGGCGCGGGATGTCTGGCAAGCTTTCGAGCGAGGGAAACATAACGAAGTGTTGTGCGTATGAATTGTGCAAATCTGATACCCTGCATCCTAAAAGTTTGGACGGTGGGGTGGAATTTTTACCCTTCCCGAAACCTAAAAGCCGAGGGGAGAAATGCCGGGCGTGGATCAAGCAGTGTAAACAAAAACACCTATTGCTTGGAAATAATGACAGTTTGTTTATAATGCATATATTTGAACGTAAAATAAGAAGATTAAAGGCAACACGGAAGCTCACTGACATACTTTACAACATATTTCAGCATTTTGTTAATCGACGGCCTACTACCCCCGAGTAACTTTAACACCGGTAGAGCCGCGATCGGATTGGGGTAGTGTTATTCCACACGATTTATGGATAAACTGTTTGATTTATAATTATTATATTATAATTTATTTTCACATTTCACTTATCCTGCTGTTCATGAACAGCTGTTCCTCAATTTGTGTGTTTCCCAGTTGAATGGTCGGCGAATGAGGCGGCACTGCTTGCGCTGGGACTCAGCCTATAGGCTTTAGCTTCAATTTTGATGAAATTATTCTCTAATCGGTTGCATATTATGTCGTGGATATATCTCGAATGCACACTGCAGTCCCTTCTGTCTCGCTCTCTCAGATATTCAATTATAAGGGTCAATTATAACATTTATTATTATTATATAGTTTTATGGATGTATTATCGCAAACTTTTTGGACAAAGTGTAAACCTGCAAACAAGAACAGCAAACCTTTTTTTACTGTGTTTATATTACGGTCTACTTGACATAGTTCCTTAACATCTGTCAAATACATGTTTGGTTTAGGCAGTGGCTGCATTATTATGCTTCACCATCTCATAACTACATGTGTTTTTGTGAGTGTGTTGATCTGTAAATATCTGGTGATCTGGTGTGAGTGAGTGTATAGTGACAGTGTGCTGCCTATTAAATCAAATTCATCTTCAGTGTGCATAAGGCCAAATGCAGTCATGCCCCGACAATCACACACACACACACACACACACACACACACTTATCAACCAGCAGCTGCTGTGCCTCAACATACTTTATATAGCCTGTCGTTAAGTGATTGTCTTTTAGCTCTACACTTAGTATGCCATATATAGTGGTATAAACATTGACACACATTGACCTAAACTATGTCAAGAGGTGCAGTGTCTGTGTAGTGTAGAGCTGTGCTGTTGTGAAGTGTGTGAGGGGTTTTTAGTACTGTCAGTGAGTGCACACCGACACAGAGCATCTCTTTGTGTGTTGTGTTGTGTGGATGTGTGTTTTGGATGACACGGGCAGCAGCAGTGTGTGTACACATGATTCAGTGTGTGCCAATGTAAGCATGTGCCCAGTGGGTATGGGGCAGTTGGTGATGCCATGCTGCTGATGATACAGAACACAGACGTGTGTGTGTGTGCGTGCGTGCGTGCGTAGCTATCTTTGTGAGGACCAGTTTGAGTTTTAGACCATTGGAGTGAGGACAAAAAGAGTAAAGTGTGGACATTTTGGCCGGTCCTCACTTTCTAAGGCCCCATCCACACTACTGCGTTTTCCTTTAGAAACGGAGACCTTTTGCTACGTTTGCACCTCCCGTCCAGACTACAACGGCAAAAACGAAGACCTAAAACGGAGAAGTTTAGAAACGCTGCCGACCCCGTTTTGCGTTTTGAATCTCCGGAGGGTGGTTTAGTGAAGACGGTCAAAACGGAGGACTTTAGAAACGCTGACGCAGAGGCTCACGCTCGGCTCTATGATTGGGTGTCATCAGTCATGGCGTATCCTTCCCTGATTCGTCAGCCACCCATCACATGACCCGTCCCCGGGAAGAAAACATACAAAAACAGCCTGGACTGCGTAACGTTAGTGACTGCAACATGGATAACGAATTACAAGCGTTACTGACGTTGATGTGTTTGCTAGCAGCGGTTGTGCAAGTCAATTCTGCATTTTACAATCTTATAACTGCCTACATGCGGCTGTTTACACCGGCACGCGCACGCCCAGTGTTGGTGAATGCTCACGTGATCCGCGTTTTCAGTCGTTTTAATGTGGACGGAGATCAATTCTAATATGCAGCTAAAACGCTGGTGTGGACGGAGATCGTATTCGTTTTAATTCTCCGTTTCTAAACTAAAACGCAGTAGTGTGGATGAGGCCTGAGACCGCTTTAAAGGCCTGTTTGAGGGTCAAGCACTTTATTCCCCAATCGAACTCATGTAACTGTCACACGTTCTATCCACAGCGTTACTTAATAAAATAAGATAAAAATGAGCATCAAACTGAAATAACCCGCATACATGGGGTATAGAGGCGCATACAATACAATACAGACTGCCGACAGGTCAACCCTAAACAATATACAACATCACCGCTGTTAAAATGAATAATGTTGCTTATTCTTTTTTTTCTTTTTCTATTTTACAGTTAAAATAAAATAAAATGAAAAATCCACTGCTGTGGACGTTGTTTACTTCATTGATGCGTTTACTGTGTTAAAGGGTAACTAAACCCCTGGTCAGAGCCTGACTCCACCCACTGGCAATATTTGAAAAATGCTGGAAAAGTGGGCGGAGCCCAGTGGAGGGGGGCGTGCACCTGAGACATGTCTTTCTGTAGGCAAGGGCGTGGTTAGCTGGTACCCTCTTACATCACAGGGTACCACAACTGCCAATAGGAAAATTCAACTGCAGTAGCCACCGTTCAACCTGCAGAGGGCAGCACTCCGACGTTTTTACACCATATATTGTAGAATTAAAACACTTTATACCCAAATGTCAAAAAAATGACTTGAATCAATGAACAGCATTAATAAAGCCCCAGTCTTACAGATCATTAACTAAAAATAGTTGTTTTAGGGTTTAGTTACCCTTTAATGGACTGAGGATGGGAGTAGGATTCGGTATTCGGTTTCGGATTCGGCAGAATCTTAACCAGTGGATTCGGTATTCGGCCGAACCCAAAAAATCTGGATTCGGTGCATCCCTAATCCAAACACAGTACATCTCTGTCAGCATAACGCCATAATGCTCTCTAAACTATATTCAGCAACCTTTTCTGATTCTCCCATGCTCATTTTTATTTTACGATTTGATCCTGATATACTACAAGTCAAGTTTAGGATTGACTAAACAAGGAATCTCCAAATTGAGCTCAACACAGTTGATTTTACAGAAGCCCTGGAGCTGTTGGGGTTTTAAACTGCTGATGCACACACTTCCACAGGTCAGAACACGAGCTGAAGTCTTCGATGTGAGAAGTGAGCACTGTGAATGTTAGTGATAAAGAGTATATACTGGAAACACAATAGATTTTCCCTTAGTTCACATCAGCCTGCACTGATAGTTATAGTGTGGCTTATAGCTATACAATAATTCAGGGTTGTTTAAAAATAAGGTCGAGTTTAACCTCTGCTCGACTGTGCCGTTGTGCCAGGGCAGTTACCAGACCTGTAGCTTCAAAAAACTGGCCTGTAAAAAAGCAAGCAAACAACTTGGGGTAGCAAGATTCCTGCACAATGAGGTTGCATGTGAAGTGCACGTTTTTCTTGATTTACAGGCTTGTTACCCCTCTACAAATATTTATTTGAACTTTTAACCGGTGACGGCATACTTGTTTCTTTTTTTTAATCAAAGATCTTGTGTATTTATCTAATTACATATTTTGACATCTGGTAAAATTAGTTTGTGTGTGTGTGTTTTTTTAATAAAAGAGAAATAACTTAATACCAGACCTGGTTTAGTGGTCAAAAAAGATCTCAACCAAAAAAGTCAAATTCTATATCACATTAAAGTCAGTGTTAAAAATATCAGTGACTGAGATTAATTGTTTATGTATTTATCTACAGTAATTACATATCTTTTACAACAATGTAACATTTTGACCAAGAATGTATTTATTTATTTTGGCATGTATAAAGGGGGAAAAAACACTTAAACCTAGATCAAATGTAGAGAACAAATATGACCAAAAGAGATCTTAATGCAAAGATTAGGATGCATAGAAGTGCTTTCCAGTCCTCTGATTATTTTAGTATTATGGCAAGGTCAAGGTGTTGATCGAGGCTTGTCGGTGTGTAACCGGGTTCATGAGTGCTGTATTTCCAGTAGGTTTGGCTCATTCCACGTGTTTCTGTTGTGTAGCCGCACAGGACTGGCTGGTTCAGAGCAAGCTCCTGGCATATGGGTGTGTGGCAGTGTGTGTTTGTGTGTCCTTGTTCCTAACCCCCCTGCTTTTTTGGTGTGTTTTCCAGGAAAAAGCAGACACCAGCATCAACTCTTCAGAGCTTAGTTCAGACATCCAGGTCAGTCGACACACAGTGCGGAGCATATCTGCTTTCAGACCTTTACACACCTGCAGCCATCACTATTACTCCGTTACAACACAACACACAACACACTTTTATGATAATCACAACCCCTCAGTGATAAATCAGCTGACTGCATGCTCAAATTACACTGATTTGTTTACCGTGTGTGTGTGTGTGTGTGTGTGTGATTGCAGTAATTAACCGCAGTGTTGTCTTTATCCACAGGAGTCGTTTGGATTCAGCAGTGAGGTGTCTACTCCAGAGGCTGAGAGAAAGTAAGAAAAGTTCAACTTGCTGCAACTCTGTGCACTCAGTTATGTTTAGTTGCTGGTTGTAGAATTATTATATATTTTTTTACAAATGTGAACGAAACTAAAGGCTGGTTCACACGGGAGGATAATTAGGCCGATTTTAGCCCCGATTCCCCCCTTCCGACAATCTTAAGGATGCTCCGATGAACGTAAAATAATCTGATCAGATATTCGCTATGATTGTTTACTCTGAAGTCTCGTTTGATCTCGAGGGATTTTGCAAGATTTCCTGTCTGACCTGGGAATGCTCAGGAGTGAAATCGGTTCGTGTGTGATGTGTTGATTTTGCCGTGTGGTTGCGCAACACACACTGTACGACCAAAACTGTTAGACCCGTGATTTTTTTATCGCCGTGTGTGGGGTCTCTCAGGTTTGGAAAATCGGCCGACAATTTTAAAATCGTCCCGTGTGAACAAGGCTTAATGAATCAGGCCCTTGGTAGTTTTTAATATCTAAACCATATATGACTGCTGATTAGGGTTGGGTACCGAAACGCGGTACCAATAGGGAACCAGTTCCGGCGTAAACGGTAATGAATGTTCCAATACAAATAAATAAATCTCCAGTTAACCAGCAGAGCATTAATTTCGTTCGTTTGTTAAATAAGAGACGATCTAGCGCTGAAATCAAGTGATCAAAGTGTTCGTTGCCGCTGCGATCAGTGGCGCGGATACAGTGTTTCTCTTGTGACGCGCGCACACCGCACTGTCTTCACTCGGACGTGCGATTCAATCCGTTGCGGAGACTCTCTATTCGTTCCGGTGAAATCACAATATAATGCGCACAAACGTGTCCCTGCTTGATATACAACCACTGATGAGCACAATCGGTTTTGATGAGAAAAAAACAACAACTGTACGAATGCGGATTAGAAGCCAGAACCTCCGACACGCTTGAGGAAAGTTCATGTTCAGCAGCTGCCAGTGTGTGGTGGACACTGGACATCACAGATGAGGATAACAGCAGCTGTTCCTCTTCGGGTCAGTCTAATAGGCCTATTTTAATGCCAACTGCAAATCTTGCATATCAAGTAGGCTAGCAAACACCGTTACAATTCAATGGCAAGTGTGACAACGTGTGCAAAATGTTATAACAACGTTCCGACACTTCTTTATACGAGGCTATACTGTGTGTGTTAAATATTTCTGCTCAGTGTCAGAAATTTCTCTGCTTAAAGTAAAAGTCATAATATGTGAAGACGAAATGTTGATCTTAACTTGAGTGTGTTACATCAGTAGCCTATTAAACGGCGCAATTTTTCATTTAATCAGAAAATCTTAAAATATTTAATTTAATATTGTGTCCAGTTTGACCCTGTAAATAAAAGGGTATTATTTTTTTTGACAAAGTGTGTGCGGTTTAATTTTCTTAAGTACCGGTTCAAGAACCTTTTAAGCACCGGAATTTTAAAAAATATCGAGTAGGTACTGGTATTGGATAAAACCCAACCAATACCCAACCCTACTGCTGACCTCTTAGATATATGTGACCTGATCCAGCAAAATGAGTCACAGTGACCCACATTTCAAAATTGAGATTTTGGTATTAATGGAAAGAGGAGACCATACGCTTTCAAATGATATCCTAGTCAAAGTCATACCATGAATGGTTGTAAAGATACACATTTGAATTACGGTCGTCCCTCTTTTTACAACTGTAAACCTGAGAAAATCGCTTTTAAAGTTTTTTGCCCGTTTTTTGTTTATCTTTCCAAATCCATTGCATTTAAAGGGATAAACTATTTATTTTACATCTTAACTTGACCAAAGACATTAATATATAACACGACATTTCTCAAATTAATAATATTTAATCTTTCTGAGGAGATCTTGAGCTTGTTTAGACAGAGCGCTGAGTCTGACAGGAGGATGGCTGGACCAATCGCGTGCCGGTCAGTCGAAACGGGGCTTCCCATTGACAAATGATCAGCGTTTGTGTACATTTCTAAGCTTTTTGATTGGTTCTATACAACGTGTAACACCGTGGACTACGAAACTTTGGGAGATTATTTTTGAATGTCTGTTCTTTGGGAAAAAAAAACTCTTATTTCATTGTTTTTCCACATAACCGGCCCATATCTTAAAATGAAACGTTGCGACTTCCGACTCGTTTCGCCAGAGCGGGCCACATTTGATCAAACACACGTCAGGTCTGCTCTCCTCCACCCCCGTTTACCCCTGAGTGTATAAGTGTGTGTGTTTGAATGGGTGTGAATTCCTCCGTTTTACTTCTTCACATCTTGGTGCTTCCAGGCTTCCTTCCTTCCGTCTTTTGTTCTTAGATGTTTAAGATGAAACTCGCTGATTATAGAGAGAGGAAGACGGACCGAAATTCAGACTCTCGGAATGTTTGCTAGTGTTTTTGTGATGAACTGATTTTAAGTGAATGATGTCAGTGCACATACAGGGTTGTGTCTCCATGAATCTTCCTCTGGTGAATCTGTTTCTTTGGGGATGAGCAGCACACGTGCCATGGGAAAGATTTAATTCTCCCTCCGTCATCCACTCTCTCTGGAGTGTAGTAGTACGCTTAGAAGAATGTGAACCATATGGAGCGGACACATTGTTCATCATTTATACGTCTCTGTGGTCCTCACACATGTTACTGGGTTTGACTAGTATTCTGCTTTGTGATGTTGTGACACTAACTTTGATTGCCAAAGCAACTTTTTTTTAACTTGTTCACTTTTATAGTTGCATAAAATGACTTAACTCTGTGCAAAAGTAATTCACATTTTGACATGATTGAATGGTCTGAACTTGGATCAACCAAAAATTGTAATTGTCATAATTTTCTCACCCATATGTCGTTCCAAACCTGTATGATTCCTTTCTTATGTGGAACACATAATTTGATACTTTGAATTACGTTGGGAACCAAACACTGGAGCCGATTGACTTCTATTGTATGAAAAACGAAACAAAACAGAAAAACACTTGATACGTTTCTCAAAACAACTTTTTTTTATGTTCCACGGAAGAAAGTGTTACTTTTTGAATGGCATGAGGGTGAGTTAAGGAACTATCCGTTTAAAGGCATGAAATAAAAAAAATTCATCCTACTTATTTTCTAAATGCATGTTAGAGATTTTATTGTGAACAATTCATCCATGTAATTTTCATTTTTAAAATATCATTTGAAATGAAAGAAAATATTTTTCAGAAGAAAAGATCCTCTATTTCCGTTTATAGAGGTATTATTCTGTGAGCGCTTTTATGCTTATTTAAGCCCCGTGTACACGTACATGATTATTTTGAAAAACGGAGACATTTCCCTTTGTTTACAGGCAAACGGAGAATTCGCCTCTGAAAACGATTTTTTCTGCACTGTAAAAAAATATTTTCATGATTTATCACAACTTTTTATCTTTTGCCAAATCAACTTCGATAACTAATGTGTGAAGATAACATACTATTTTGAGTTTCTGTTTATTAAACCATTCTTCTTCATTTTGTTAACTCAAATTTTTAATTACAACAATTACAACTAAAAAAAAAAGTAAGTTAAACCAACATTTTTTTTTTACAGTGTAGAAACTCCGGCCAGAGTGGAGATTTTGGAAAACTTTGTTTGCATGTAAACTGAGAAAACTGAGTTTCAGGCAGCCGACGTCACAGAATGAGACTATTTTCAGGATTCTGATTGGCTAACGTGGGCTTGAGCTTCTCATTACACTGCCACCTACAGGTTTTGCCATGCTCTTGACAGCATATACACGGGTCCGTGTAAGGAACACTTTTCTGAAAACTGACAGGTGTGCACGATGTTATTTCTGAAAACGGAGAGGGGTGAAATGTCCGTTTATGAAAATAGCCGTCCACGTGTAAACGTAGCCTTATTTTTTTGAGTATTTGTGTCTGAGCAGAAGTAACATGTTAGATGTTTGTCATATCGCAGTTCAAATCATTATCATAATATTTGTCATAATAATCTCAGTATGATTTTATGACTTTATCCTACTCTTCAGAAGAGTTGTCTGTGATATTATCAGTGCAATGCCATACCCATACGTTGCCAGATTCCCCCGATGTCCTGTCTGTTTATGATTAGAAGGAAGAAGCCTTGGCCTCCAGAAAGAACCTGATGACAGTGAGAGAGATGTGTCTGTGTTAGATTAGAGTCTTCCTCCTAATACACTCCCGTTCAAAAGTTCAGTAAGACTTTTTTTTAAAGAAGATAATACTTTTATTCAGCAAGGATGCATTAAAATTATGAACAGTGACAGTAATGCCATTTGTAATGTAACAAAATTTTTTTATTTAAAATAAATGATAATAATAATAATAATACATTTAATTTATAACGCACTTTACATCAATTCAATGACCTCAAAGTGCAACAATGTAAAACAAATTAAAAACAGAGACATTCAAATAAAAATTTTAGCCATAAAAAGCTTTTCTAAAAAGATGGGTTTTAAGTCCTTTTTTAAAATCTCCTGATTTTCTCTGAAGTCCTGAAAAAAGCATCACCATTACTACGAACTACAGATCTGTTCAAAATAGATGAGAAATGTTTCTTGAACACCAAATCAGCATAATAAATTATTTCTGTCATTAAATGATTTGTGACACAAAAAACTGAAGTAGAAAATTCAGCTTCACCATCAGTTGAATAAATTACAATTTAAAATATATTTAAATAGAAAACTGTGTGTGTGTGTGTGTGTGTGTGTGTGTGTGTGTGTGTGTGTGTGTGTCTGTGTGTGTGGCTTTAAGGATATCCCTCATGCTCCATTTACCATGACCTCTAGTGAAGGTCATTTCCTGGACATTTCCTTTGCGATCTTTCTATATGCGTTTTTGTGCTTGATCGCATACGTGTGTTGAACTCCAACGCCAGGTGTAAGGAAGCAAACCAACCAATCGCAGGACACCAGGTGCACCCTGGGATAGAAGTGTTCCTCCTTCATCAGCAGTTTGACGAGAGGAAAAAGGAAGTCACTCCTAGCTTTAAAAGAGCAGTGAACATGTAGTGAACATTACTGATGAGAACAACATGATGTTCCTCTTAATTTAATAGTGATGACATGTTGGCACAGTCACATGACTGATCTCACACTCTGGAAGGCCGTTTTCTGATCATTTCCGATCATGCAAACTCTTAAAGGGACAGTGTGTAGGAATTACTCACATCTAGCGGTGAAATTGTATTTTGCATTGAAGCGAACAGTGCTCTCTAGCGCCTCGCTTTTTCAAATGCGTGTTGCAACTACGGTAGCCGTTATGTACCAAGAAGCGATGACAACAATAGCCCTTCGTCGAGTTTAACTATACGCTACATGTTCGACTGTTATGCGGCCTATAATGAATTACACAACCAAGCAATGAAAAAAAGCTTGTAATTTAGAGCGTAACATCGACTTACCCGTCGAGAAGAACTTCAGAGTCCCTTTCGAAGTCTTTCTCCTCCATCAGCTCTTTCCACCTGCGTAAAGCTATCCCGATATTTACTCTCGGTTTTTGAATTCGCCGTCACGTTTCCTTTTACATTCAATTTTGCCATTTCTCCTGTGGCTCGGCATAAGATCCTGAATTATGAAGTACCGTGCAGTGCAACCTTTCAAATTTACTGGGCAGTGACACGCAATACTCTCTCCTCGTCCATCTCCGCTGGTGTCAGTCACGTGACGCTAGCTCTGGACGAGCTAGGCTAGTGCTTTTTGTCCCTCTCTGCTATTATAGTTTTTCAAAATGGAGGAACGACATGGACGCCTCCGTGGAGTTACCCGTCCCATTTAAATAAAGATAAGAAATAATTCGCGTACGATGATAAGTCGGATAATTGGGAGAGGTAATTGTACACCATTGAGGACACAGTTATGAATAAAGACATTGATTTTAGTTAAAGGCACACCGCGGAACTTTTAGCCACTAGGGGCGCTAGACCTGTAACTTTCACGTCGAGCGCCCCTAGAGGCCACAAGCGCTGCAGCACTGTCGCAAAAGTCAAGACATCCACGATCCTCTCGCGTTTTCTCTTTCTTGCCTCCTCAGAAGCAGTTTAAAACTTTTTTCTTGCCTCAGCCATGGCCAGGAGTCGAGCAGGCGGAAAAATAGTAGCAAAAGCGTTAGCTCCTGCGGTGTGCCTTTAATAAATTACTTAAAAAAACTACACATTGTCCCTTTAAAAAATAAAAAAATAAAAAGATTGGCCACATTCACACCAGCAGAATACAATCCTCAGATGTAGTTATTGTCTTTGTCTTTGGTTACTTTAGATGTTATTCAGTCCAAAGCTGTTAACTTGAGTCACTCACTACTGGTAGTAAATAGGGTTGTCAATCCCAGACATGCCGCATATTAAAATTGAGAGTAGAGTGCAAGTATTTGTGTGTGAAATGTTCTTTCATCACATTCTCTGAATAACAATCTCAGCAAGCCAGGGATTACTCTTTTTTCCAGAGTTAGTGAACATGACAGTTCCTCGCAGTGAAGGAATGCAGTTTATATTCTGCTAGACACACACTAGTAAAGACGCAAGGCACTCTGTGAAAAGACTGACGGACTGTAACACGCTTTTATTGTATTCTGCTCACACAGTACTCGCACACATACAACGGTCAATAGCAGGAATCCTGAATGGAGCCTAATTTACGGAGCCGCTCTTCAATAGGGCCTTTTAGCATGGGACGCAGTTAGCATATAAGCAGGAGACTCCGTGCGGGGTGAACGAGAGGTTAAACGGAGAAAGTTAGTGCTTCCATGGCAGCATAATGATATGATAATATAGGGAGGCCTCCATCATGCCCTGTGTCACTTGGGGAAAAGAGCAGTGCTGACGTATTTATTTGGTCAGAGTGCTATTGACGTCCTGAAATATGCAGAAATCTGCTTTCAACAAGATGTTCAGTCTTTGTAATAACATGTCTGACCTGACATTATAGACACACACTACGCTCTTGAGTGTGTGTAGATCCTGATAGCTTTAGCAGTGAGTATTTTGGGACACATGGACAACAGATGAGACGCAGACACGCGTGCACCCGTGATGATTTAAGCACAAGTGACTGGCAAAAACACGGTCTTCCTGTGGAGAAAACCAGACCGGAGCGCAGAGCTGCACATGCTTATGACCTTCACTGTTTACTTTAGTGCAGACTAGGTTGAGATTGTTTTCTTAACCCAAGGATGAGCAAGAATCCACTCAGATGAGAAAACCACAACACTTGCATACTTGCGTTCATGTTCTCATCTGCAGAAAAAACACTTTTGAGACAGAATGTTTTCTTCTGCCTCTGTGTTTCGGGTTCTGTTGACAGTCTAGCACAAGCCTAATGGGAATATGTATATATGTATATACACACACTAACAAATAAAAAGTTTTTTTTAATGCATTTACATATTTATCAAAAAGAAATTAATACTTTTATTCAGCAAAGACACAATTTAATCACAAGTTGTATCTATTTAGCAAAATTGATAAAAAGGGACAGTAAATATATATTGCCATCACATTGGTTATGTAGTAATCATACTTTTTTTTTCGTACTCAATAATGATTACTTGATATTCACAAAATGGCAGTAAATTCTCTGATTCTCCTAATTTTGTTTTTTAAATGTTCCTTTCTAAAAAAAGTAATCTACCCAGCACTCTTTAACATTTTACATGGATGTGTATCTATTATACCATTTTTATCTCACAATTCTGTCCTTTTTTCCCCCCAAAATCGCAAGCTTACATCACAATTCTGAGAGAAAGAAATCCAGCTGGATATAAACTCGCAGTTCTGAGAAAGAAAGACAGAATAACGAGTTTATATCTCGCAATTCTGATTTCTTTTTTCATAATTGTCAGATATAAAGTCACAATAGCAGATTGTGATATAAATTCGAAATTACCTTTTTATATTCTGTTGCTTTCATTGACTGCTATTGCAGAACTGTAATTTTCCGCCAACAAAAAACACCATCACTGTTTGCAAACACCCAAATTATCTAAATAGACCAAATACGTTGTCATTATCAATATGATATCTGTGGAATCTTAGTGCTGTACATTTATGCATGAAGGAGTGCTGGTCTGTGTGTGTCAGATTTGTGTTATTTTGGAATTTTCCAAGGGCACCGTGCCCCGGAGGAGCGAAGTGGAAATATAAACATGCAGTGTCTGTCCTGCGGTGGCTCTCGTTCCCTTTTTCTCCCTCTCACTTTCTGTCTTCCTCGTCTCGTTCGGCTGCGCGTCGTCTGTGCCCTGTGAGCCTCAGGAGCCGACATGTGATCGGTCAACAGCTCCACACTGCCCTCTTCTGGCTCTAGTAATCACTCTACAAATCCAGCCTCCACACACACACACACACACACACACTGCCTGTCAGTAGTAGATAAGGGCATATCTGATATAAGTAATGTAAGAGATGTTGAAGTGTTTTATTAAACATGTCTTAATTCTTGTATTTTTTATGTATTTTTCACCAGAATTCCTCTGCACAAATCCAGCTCTGAGGATGGATCAGGTTTGTTTCTCATTATGAACACTATTCACCTGTTATACTACAGGGCCGTTGAATGCTTGAATCTGATTGGTTGCCGTACGTTCTACGGTGTGCAATTATTTTCAGGGAAACGCACTGCTAAAGTAGTTCCGGCAGGTCTTGACCGCTTTACAGTTCCATATCATTGCGCGTAGTTCACTGTAATAACGGATAATACTAGAATACAATTCATAACAAGAAAACCCATGCAGCCCCATGCGCTTGATCTGCAATTCTCAATGTCTAACTTCACAATCAATGGAAACATGCAGTTTCATTAAAAAAAAATAAAGTATATAGTCCTATATATAATCAATAGAAAATTAAACTGAATATTTAAATAAATTGATAGTCCTGCTGCACGAGTGTTCGTAATTATTGCAGATAATATAACAAATAAATCATTATTGATAGACCTATAGTTGTTAAAAGTGCTTTGTGTTTCATTTATTAGGCTAGTCTACTGTCACTAATAAAAAAAAAAACGAATTAATTAATAAATAATAATATTGACGCACATGCTTCTCTCTCTCTCATAACTGCATAAAGCCGGGGACACACTTACTGTAAGGCCAGTTATGAATGTAATTTGATACTTATGACTGATCATGCACGTGTTTAAAATCTGCTGCATTCACTAGCTATGTTTCCATCCACACGTTTTTATCTGAATTAAGTGATATTGAATGAAAAATGCCTTATGGAAACAGTAAAATTCGATTGAATTTCATGAATATCGACTCAAATGAAATGCGTTTGGTCTCATCGGATTTTATCTTCATCGATATGTGATCTTCATGGAAACGTTATTTGCAGAATAAATAATGAATCCATTTTGTCTAGCAAAACTTTGTTCGCAAATGTGCGATTCAGTGCGAAAATGAATGGAAACACCTTAAAATGTCTCAAATCAATTTGGTATACCAATTTGATCGCAAAACATCATGTGACGTCATTACGCACAGGTTTTTATTCGCTTTAAAGCCGTTGGATGGAAACACACTTTCACCAGCTTTATTCGCATGAGTTTTTTTTCCGAACTTCAGATAATTTTATTGACAAGTGGATGGAAACTTAGTGACAGTCAGAGAATGTGTCAGTCGTTAAGTGTGTCCAGCATTACTCTGCTATAACCTCGGGTGTGCCTTATTTTTCTAATAATTCAACGGCCTGTCGTCAATTATTCCTTACTTATTATGATGAACCTTTGGTCGTTTGGGGGAAATTCACTTGGAATTAATTTTGGATTATTCCAAACTGGAATGTTCTGGTTACAGTCTTGTAAACGGGCAGACACATAGATGCTAGATAAAAGATGTGGAGTAAAGCATTATATTTATGTATTTTAAGAGTTGTACATATAGTCATGATGAGTTTGATGGTACTGATGGCTTTCTCCTATTTTCACATACAGGAAAATGGGACAACAAGAAGAAAAACAAATCCTTCTGGCAAAACTTCCGAAAGTCACAGAAAGGGATCACAAGGCAAACGTCAAAAGGTGATCAAAACAAACTCACTCTTTTTTTTTTCCTCACATTTCCTTCATAACTATTTTACTCACTTGTGTTTATTGTAGGCACTGTAAAGGAGAGGAGCCCAATCAGAACTAGAAATGGAATAAGAAATAACGCTAAATACGGCAGCTGTAGTTCCCCTCGCTCACTTACAAAGTCTGTTTGGTTTTTGTTAGTATTTGTTTACTCTAGAATGAGAAGTATATTTGCCTATGAAAAATGTATTTATGAATTTATGGTGGCGCGGTTATCTGATATTATTGCTGATTTGAGATGTTATTGACAAACAGATCAGATTGTTTGTTGAATGAACTGACTTGCCCTGGAGGGACTGTCCCTGGTTCTTGTCACTCACCTTTGACCCCCCTGCAGGTGAGGACATTGGCTATGTGGCCAGCGAGATCACTATGAGCGATGAGGAGCGGATCCAGCTGATGATGATGGTGAAAGAGAAGATGATCACGGTGGAGGAGGCACTGGCACGGGTAAAGCCCCATTAACCCCGACAATAATGCAAATGAGCTTCCCTTGCTTACATCCATGTGTACTAACTTTACTCACCCGGACCGATTCCGCCCTGCTCCTTCCTTCCTTCAAAACACACATGCACACTCTTACACACTCACATGCACACTCTTACACACTCACATGCACACTTTTACACACTCACATGCACACTCTTACACACTCACATGCACACTCTTACACACTCACATGCACACTTTTACACACTCACATGCACACTCTTACACACTCACATGCACACTCTTACACACTCATGCGCACTGACACTGGACTTTACTGCGGTAGATTCCTCAGTGTAAATCATGTTGAGATGAAGGAGGGTGTTTGGTGTGTAATCTCTGAAGTTGGTTTAGCTGGGGTCGGTTGGATAGATCTCTTCTGTTCTCTTTCACTTGTTCAGGTGTGTTTGGTTGATTGTAGGTCGCTTTTTCTTTCTTTTATTGTGTTTTTTTGAGAACATGATAATGATTAATTATTATCTGATAATGCACCTAATAGATTATTATAAAATCTGGCTTTCTTCTCTCCACAAGGCTGACATTGATTCCTTTAACCAACTGTGTTTTCTATAAGGTTTACATTCTCTTCCTTTGGGCTGGTAGTTGATATATCTCTGTTATGAGCAGTCTTGAATGGCTGGATCTAAAGTTTGAATCAATGCTGAGCCTTTGTGGAGAGTTGACATCATACATGCTGTACGCATGCATGAATATTTGTCTGTGTGTGTTTGTTTGAATGCAAATTTGTCTTTTTTTATTTATTTATTTTAATTAATGTTGCTTTACTTGTTCTGTGTTCTGTCTTTTTATAGTATATTTCTGTGTCCTATGGCGTCATGCACCTATTTTATTTTTTAATGAGTTTAAGATAGGAAAGTCTAGCGGTGCATTGTTTGTGTAGCATGAAAATTGACCTGTGATCACCCAATGATCATAATGCATTTTCGTTTTATGAAAAATAGAAGCTTTGACATTGCTGCACTGGGAAACATTTAAATTGGTTT
This sequence comes from Phoxinus dragarum, assembly GCA_033366665.1. Taxonomy (NCBI): domain Eukaryota; kingdom Metazoa; phylum Chordata; class Actinopteri; order Cypriniformes; family Leuciscidae; genus Phoxinus; species Phoxinus dragarum. The sequence goes on along the minus strand of JARPMJ010001634.1, from coordinate 68,378 downwards.
GACTTACGGGTGGGATTTAATCATGGTTTTAACTTAAATAATTGTAATTGTATATAAAAATATATTTAATGCATTTTATTGTATTTATATGTACTTATGCCTATGAATACACAGCCGTTCAAACGTTAGGGGTCGTTACTTTTTAAAACCGTTATGTTGTAAATTATAATTATAATTATTATTTTCTAGTTTTATTTAATTTTTTTATTCCTATGATGGCAAAGCTACATTTTCAGCAGCCATTACCTCAGTCTTCAGTATCACATGAACCTTGAGAAATATTTCTGACATTTTATGACGTTCAGAAATAAAAAATGAATAAAAAAAAATAATATTATGAATGTTGAAAACCGTTTAGCTGCTTAATATTATAATTATCATTTTTTAGAATTCATTGATGAATATAAAGTTCAAAAGAACAGCATTTATTTGAAATGGAAATCTTTTGCAACAACATTATAATTGTCTTTACTGTTACTTTTAAACAATATAATGCACTCTTACAAAGTGAAATTAGAAATTTCTTCTAAAAAAAAAAAAAATCTTACTGACCCCAAACTTTTGAGCTGTTTAAATAAATACTAATGATTAATACATGTAAAAAAAAAAAAAAAAAACTGTTTGAATGGACATGACACCTTCATACGTGCCTGTGTTTTGTGTGTGTGTGTGTGTGTGTGTGTGTGTGTGTGTATGCATGCTTGTGTGGGGTATTCTCAGACTGTATTTCTGTAACAGAGAGGGTGTGTGAGTTTGAGGGCGAGGGGTGGCTCTCTTTGACCTCTTGTTCTCCATAGTTAAAGGAATATGAAAGGAACAGACAGTTGAGCAGCAGTACAGACACAGCAGAGTGGACTGATGGATCCAGTCCCACTGTTAACCTCTCCTCCGCCTGCAATGTAAGTACTATACCCAACCACCCAGACCGTAGCGCTGAGTGGGTGTGTTTATAACGTAACCTCATTCAGTCACATCCAAGTTTATGTTCCCCCATCAGTAAGTGTTAGTAATGTCTCTCACTGTACTGACTGTATCTTGGTGTGTGGAGTTAAATCTCTTCAGACTAGTGACATTGTGCTTTATAAACTCAGTGGCAGTCCATACGTCAACCCAATTCATCCCTATAACTACACTACACTGTACACACCAGTGATGCGCGGGTTGATCCAAAATGAGCGGTTACCTGCGGTTACGAGTCATCCAAAAATATTTAAAATGAAATTCGGGTCGCGGTCGGTCGGGTCGTTTGAAATAAAGATGCCAATTAAACCTTTGTAATTTATATAGTATACTAGACACACTTTTCTATGAAATACATAGGCGTACGCTTTATTGTCTGAATAACTGACGCGAGGATGACGCACGAGCTCAGTCTGCAGATGAAAGTGGGAAATCCTTATTTACCTTTTGAATGTTGAGCGCGTTATTAACTTTTGAATAAAAGCTGACGCGGGATAAAATGCCCGATTTCCCAACACGTTGAACTGAGCAATGCCATTGTGCCATTTTAATAGGCTACTTTTAAACACATATAGCTCGGTAATGTCAGTTTTATGTATTTTCTGAGAGGATTTTTGTTGGGAAAGTCGGGGGAGAGACGCACACTTCGATTAGACTGGATAAACACATGCAGCATCTTAATTGTTAAGAAAATGAAACGAAATAAATGAATAAATCATGCCTTTATTACATAACACTAGGTGATATCATACAGCATTCAGAAAAATGTGGCCACACACCCCTAGTTCCTCCGTCTATGGCCCAATGACGCTACGATGAGCATTTACTCGCTACTTTTAAAAATGCGGGTCAGGAAGCGGGTCGGGCACAATATTTTCTTTCTTATTTTTGCGGTCCGAGTTGCGGGCGGGTTAGTTGAAAACATCGGTTGTTTATACATTGACCCGCGCATCACTGCTACACACACTTTCATTAGTTGGAAACATTAGGATGTTTTGTAGTCATCATACATTTAAGATGCACTCAGAATGTATACTGATCTGATCTGGCTAATATGGTAGTGTTTATGAATTTATATCCATACATAGTGACGTGAATGATGTATCACACAAAAAAAAATGTTGGTTTGTGATTTTACTGTCAAAATGTTTGACCTGCAGTCAGCCATGAGTAATATTAGGCTGGTCATGTGATCTTTAAAGTATAATAAAACTTAAAAAATGTAACAAAGCTGAGTTCTCATATAGTCATGTACATCCACATTTTTACAATACTATTAATTTCTGTAGACTTAACGTTTTTAAATTTAGTAAATTTCCTGAGTGCATCTTTAATCATAGATTATAAACCATTGAATCAACTAAAGACTGATCTGAAAAGCTGATGTGTCGTGTGTGTTCACGAGGAGCCGCTGATGTTGTAATGAGCATCTGGCGCTGTAAGACCCCCAGTAATGATGTCATTTCTACTTGGCATGGAGAGCTGGCACACTAATCGTCCCGTGTTAAAGAGCGTCTTTACTGAAGGGTAATATGTGGTGGGGTGGGGGGCTTTTTCTTCTGCTTTGAAACCAACAAACCACTGAAATCAGTTTGATATGTCACTCTTTCGGTGCCTGCACACAGACCCGTCCCTAGCTCTGCATGAATGTGTTCTTGGTTAAAACCTTGAAAGGTTTGGTGGATTTAGTGTTCCCTTTTCGAGAAATAAGCTGCCAGTACACTAATACACACATATTTATCATGGGAACTGTGAGCAGCTTCCAGCCTCTGCAAGTAAACGTATACCTCCTGTTCTAATGGTCAACAGCTAAGCTGTGTTTGCAATGCTTTTTGATGTTAACAAACCACAGCACTGCTTCGCTCAGCGCTTCCAGCTTCAGAACTCACTCGCCAGCACATCCTTGTGTCCGCTCAGAGAAGTCACTGCCCGTCCCCGCGCTTTCTGTGCATCTGTGTGTCAAGAGTGTCCTGGATATATTTAACGCCAAAACAATACTTAGATTTTTTTGTTTTTACATTATTTAATGCACATTAAACTCTTTCCAATTATAGATAAATCTTTGTATGTCTGTCTGTGTGGTGTATATATCCACACACACTAGGGATGCTCATTTCGGTTAATTTTCCCGACCGACAACCGCTGCTCGTTATCCGATTATTAACCGTTAACTGATAAGATTATAATATTAAATTAGCATTAAATAAAAATAACGAGTGTCTGTGACCCGTTAAAAATACAAAAAAAAAAAGATCACGGGTTTATTGTAACGTGCAAACAGCAGCAGAACAGATCAACACCAGAACCCGGATCCACACGATCACACACTGCAGCGTTTCTGACAGTGACAACAGAGAAAACAGAATGAAATAATATATATAAAAAAACTAAAATATATTTTTTAAACTTAAATAATTAACAAATTAAGATGACAAGACGAAAACACTGAATCAGGTTGAAGCTTTAAAAAAAAAAACTGGGTTTTTCCCCATCAGACTACGTTTTTTCGTCAAATAAAAATAGCAGGCCTACCTCAACCCACAGCTTGTCTAGTTCTTATTTTTTAAAAAGTAACATGTCTACATGATGTGGGGTTAGTCTGGGTCTCCGGTGGCACAGATGTCCCGGGAATACAGAGATAGCGTATCGCTAGAGTGGCCAACTTCAGAAAGCGCCTTTCGTTTGCTTGTGGATGTTTGCTTCGCAAGTGAAGTTAGCCTATTGCATTGTACTCGCACTACTGCTTTATTTTAATACCACGTAGCATATTTTGCAAGTAACTTCGTCGCCCTTTCTGTCAAAATGGTCCCACACAGTCGGCTACTTCTTTTCGCTTGCTTCATTTTGCTTGCTCAGCGAAATATGTCTTTAGGCGCGTGCGGTTGCGCGTGCCGACGCACCCCGTGAGTGAGTTAACAAATATAGGCTATATACTATTTTTTTTTACCCTTGCACTAAACAAACAACAACAAAAAAAGCTAAAAAAAAATAATATATTTTTTTACTTTTAAACAGTTTAACTGAGTATTAATTGGTCAATTTTTTTTACTTTCGGTTAACGGTTAAACGGTCAATATGAGCATCCCTAACACAAACACACATAATATTGATAGTATAATATTGACTATTCTGAATGGTCCTAAAAAGGTTTAAATTTTCTTTCTGCAAAAGTAATGTATTATTATTTTATCGGGGTGAAATATGATGGCGTTTATTCTTGAGATTCTCCCACTGTACCGTTTACTCGTGATTGCAAAGGGAAAGGAAATGAGGTAAGAAAGTCTTATTCATAAAAGACCCTGTATCTCTGAAACACACACACGCACACACACATTTCCTCCTGTCTGTCATCCGCACACATAAGCATGTGCAAATTGAATCTCAGCGCCTGAATGGGAAGTGGATCTCTGCAGGAATCTTGGCCCCTGGGTGGATGATCTCCTATTTATAAACGGAAATAGGTCAGCTCCAGTCAGCTAACGGTTAAACCGATGGGCACATCTCTCTCTCTCGGGGCATCCCGCTGATCTGAGCTCAGTTTAACACTAATCTGAACACCCAGAGCTCACTGTGTGTCTGCAGGGTTCCCCTGTCATGAGATCAGTGTCAACTGCACTCAATATAGTGACCCATCATAGCGCCGCCAGAGTGAAGCTGATGTGGGATCAGTGCCAGCATCCGATATCACAGAGGATGCTCTGTATCTCTATATGACTGGACTGCAACCAGGCCAGCCTTTCTTCTCTCTGGCCCACATTCCTTCTATCCTCTGAAGACCATTAAGGATGTTCAGGGGTCATGTGGGAGACCTCGCAGTGTTTCCGGACGCCTTTTAGCCCTGCCTCCAGATATTGCAGAGTTTTCTTCCAAAAAACAGTTTACAGTGTGTATTCATCTCTGTGTGAGATGGTGTTGCGAACATCTGTCCTAGAGGAAACTACGGCTGGTAGGAACACTGGACACATTTCTTTCTCCTTTGCTCTGGTTTGAAATATGGTTTAGTAAACTTGCTGGTGACTGGATTTGAGCAGCAGACATCGTAGTTTTGCATCACGTTATACACTCAGCTCTGATTCGTGCTTTTGTTTGTCCAAATCCTAGGGCTGTAAACGATTAATCGCGATTAATCGAATCCAAAATAAAAGTTTGTTTACATAATATATGTGTGTGTATAATTATTTTGTATATATAAATACACACATGCATGTATATATTTAAGAAAAATTTGTTATTTATATATAAAATAGTTCCATTTATATAAAATATAAATCATATAAAAATATATATGCAGTATATAAATGCAAATATTTCTCAAATATATACATGCATGTGTGTGTATTTATATATACAAAATAATTATACACAATACACACATATATATATATATATATATATATATATATATATATATATATATATATATATATATATATATATATATATATTATGTAAACACAAACTTTTATTTTGGATTCGATTAATCCCGATTAATCGTTTACAGCCCTACCAATATCCTCTATTTCGTGTCCATCATCGCGATCGATGACTCTTCTTTTTGGCTGGTGGCCTTGAATAATAAGGAAAGGTTATTCAATGCCAATGGTAAACCAGTGAGATTTTGTGTGTATGTGGGTGAGCTTTAGGTTTCCAGTAAAAGATCACTTTTAACCTCAACATCTCCGTTGAGCACTTAAGGGTGTGTATAGTTAGGATATATTTGCCAATCATTAATTTTGGTCAAAACAGCTCAATCTCTCCTGGTTATTTAAAAACTGTCTGTTGGTTATCACCGATTATATCCTGTTAGTCAAAATAATACCATGTCATCTCATAATGTGGTGTACGTTTGCAGAGAACAAACTGTGTTTGAGTTTGCAATGTGCTAGTCTGGGACTTGGATAAAAAGGATTAAAGAGGCTTTGTCTTTGTGGATGAGAGGTTTCGGTATCATAAATTATGCCCTACTGTAAACGATTAATCGCGATTAATCGAATCCAAATTAAAACTTTGTGTTTACATAATATATGTGTATGTATTGTGTATAATTATTTTGTATATATAAATACACACACACATGCATGTATACATTTAAATAATATTTGCATTTATATACTGCATATTTTTATATGATTTATATAATATATTAGAACTATTGTATATATAAATAACAAATATTTCTCAAATATATACATGCATGTGTGTGTATTTATATATACAAAATAAGTATACACAATACACACATATATTATGTAAACGCAAACTTTTATTTTGGATTCGATAAATCGTGATTAATCGTTTACAGCCCTACCCTACTGTGTTAACTGTCAGATGTTACTTTTTTAATGTTATATTTGTGTATATATATATATATATATATATATATTAGGCTGGGGGTGGGGTCATAAATCATCTCAACAGTTTAGTCCATATCTGAAATATTAATCTCACATCAAATTTATTTATTCCACCACAAATGCCCACTCATACTCATCTGTTAAGTCCAAAAACAGGACTTGTGTGTGTTTCTTGGACTCACAATGTCATAACACGTAACTCCATACTGCATTGTTTTCACCAAGAGCCCATCCTAAACATGTCATGATCTGTTCATACCCACTGAAACCATCATTTTCTTTTTTTGTGTATGTCTATATTGAAGAGATGTTGTGTGTATGCATGTTTCTAGGGCGTGATTTTAATATTGAAGCTGACTTTTGCCTTTCTAGTCTGTGGAGCAGTCGGATGATGAGCAGGAAGACTCTGTGAAATTCAAGAGGCTTCACAAGCTGGTCAACTCGACTCGACGCGTGCGCAAGAAACTCATCAAAGTGGAGGACGGCAAAAGACATGGCTCACAAGGTAGCCGGAAGAGAACATCGTTTATCTGGCATTAACATGTTTATTATGAGAATATTCGTAAAACTGAAATGTTTTAATTTAATGATTCTTTTAGCAAGTCTCGATGTATAGTTTTATAGTGTACATTACACTGTTGTGATGCCTAAAATTCAGTGGTAGCATTTAAAACATTTGATGTTAGCTTTTAGTTATTTACATTTTAAGACATTTAATATTTTTATTCTGGTAGGATACATTAAATTGATTGAAAAAGGAGAGTAAAGACATTTAATGTTATAAAATATGTTTTTTATTTCAACTAAATGCTGTTCATTTGAAAATCCTGAAAGAAATATGTAAATTAAAGACTTTAAAAACATTTTTAAAAAATATTACCGACCTCAAACTTTTAGCTAGAAATCAAACGGTATTTAGACAAAATAGTAAAGACTTTTTGGTAACACTTTACTTGAAGGGGTGTGCATAAGACTGACATGACACCTTCATAATTGTATGCATGTTTATGACAACTGTCATTAAGTGTCATTCGCTCAATTATGACATTTTTAATGCAAATATGACATAGTTTGAGATGTCTTTGTTATGACAACTTGACACAAACCAATACATCATAACCTGTCAGTGTCTTTGTCATGACAACTTGACATTACCAAGACAACATAACCTGTCATAAATATGTCATAAACATGACATAGCAGATTCATTATCAAACTTAAGAAACTACTTGGCTTTATGGATTGAATTTGTCATTAAAATGACATTTTAATGACAAATTCAATTTGTACCACTGTAGTTTAGGTCAAGAAAAATATTCCTGACAGTTATAATGTCCTCATGACAGCCAATGTAAAAGCCAATCACATGACAGTTTAATGTAATGTTAACCCATAAAGCTAAGTGGTTTCTTAAGATTGATAATTAATCTGCTATGTCACTTTTATGACAATTTATGTGTTCTTGGTATTGTAAAGTTGTTATGACACTGACAGGTTATGATGTATTGGTTTATGTCAAGTTGTCATAACAGACATCTCAGACAATGTCATATTTGCATTAAAGATGTCATAATTGAGCAAATGACAGTTGTCATAAACATGCATAAAACCTCCTTCATATTCATGACATGTCAGTCTTATGCACACCCCTTCAAGTAAAGTGTTACCGAATTGTAATATCTGCTGTAGGATAGAGCTCATTCAGTGTATTCAAAGTCATTATATTTCAGTTGATGGAAGTTGTAGTTTGATCTTCCTTCTCTTGCAGATTCGCTCAGTCTCGATGCGGCTCCTTTATGCGATGACATAAACGCACTGTATGCAGAAATCCACAAGAAGCCGGCCCAGTGCACAGACTCCTCTTTGTCCTCTCTTGCCCAAGAGCAGCTCTCTCTGGACGGGGACACGGACAGCTTAAACACGTCGCCCTCCACCAGCAGCCTTGATGCCTGGAAACCTGCTCACAAGTTAGTGAAGACTCCCGGCGCACATTCTCACGGCCTGATCCGCCCTCCACGGAAGAGCAGCGCCGGGTCCGGACTGGGTGTAGTGGGGGGGTAGTGGCTCCTCTTTCTCTGAATTGGAGGGTTTGGGAGATGACAATGCTAAAGTCTCCCGCTCAGCTACGGACGGAGAGATGCGGAAGGCCTTATCTCTATCTCACGGGGTAAGTACTGACAGCGTCTACGCTTTTTACGGCCTCACTCGGCCCCGGCCAAAGCCACACCCCCTTTTGGTGTCTTTAGATGACATTAACAGCAGCAAGCGGCCGCCCGTCTCCATGTGGCAGCGCAATAAGCCTGACCCAAACTATGCGTACTCCACCAAGCACTTGCTCTACCAACGTTCCTGCAACGCTCAGAAAACCATCGCGTCGTCCTCCACCTTGCCCGCCTCCCCTCCCGCTCGTGAGCTTCCGTTGGCCAGGGAGAAGGGGAAGAGCTGTGGGAGCGGAGTAGTGGGCAGCTGGCTGTTCCCACCAAGGCGTCTGAAGGGCCGGACTGCAGTTAGCGAGCTCAACATCACGTACGTGGTGGAACGCAGCCTGTATGGCCACTTGAACTGGACCGGGCTGGTCAGGCCCGTCACGCTGAGTAAAGCAGATAGGCGTTGGCTCCTGGAGGACGAAAGAGACGCAAACCGGAAGTGGGCGTCCAGCATGGATCGTTGCACCAAGCGTGTGCTCTTACGCATTCAGCAGAAGTCTGTGAGTGTGCCAGAAGAGCAGATCTACAGTGCCCCCTGCTGCACTGGAGGAACAGGCTGCTGCAAAGCTGCTAAAGAGAATTTCTGAAGGGCACAATTTAGACGAACTTGAGCTATATTTCAATATGATACTGAAATACAGACTGTGCTGTCATAAAATGCATAAAAAATTATTAAAGTTAGAGATCCCTTAGTCTGTCAGTAAGACGTCAGCTGTTTTCATTACTGTAGACTCAGATTACTGTAGTTTTGAGTGAAAACTCCATAATCTGAGAAATGTATCCACATTATTCCTGCGCCCCATGATGCTTTGCGTGAATTATGGGTGTAACTTCCGTCAAACTGTAAACAATCAGTGAAAGGCTCGCTTTATGAATGCAATACGTTAAAGTGTCACAGTGAGATTACGTTAATCTACTCACCCTTCAACTATCGAACATTAAAAGGAAATTTAAAAGTGTAAAAGCATCAACAAGGTACTTTCAACAGACCAAATAAAAGCGCGAGTCTTTGGTTAAATATCACATATATCTGTAACTTATGTTGCCTTAATCAAAAATGTTCATTAACTTCAGCATTACGTGATACTCTTTAAAAATGATTTCCATAATTTTGACAGATTATAAATTGCATTTACCTGTGAAAACAAACCTGGAAAGAGACGTGAGGATTTGATGAGAATAACGAGAGAGATTATTCGCGCATTCCAGTGAATTATTAATGGAATATATCGTAGATTAAACTCGGGAGAACAGTACACAAATGCATATGTTGTCCTTTTTATACTTTTACAGCGGATTGCAAAGGGAAAAAATAAAATGATCACGAGGAAAAGAAAGCAGCGACTGAACAGAGCTCGCCATGTTATAACATGTCACGTTAAAATACCAAGTATAACATTATTCTCATGATGCCTAAAAATATTTAATCATGAAGGGAAATTGACAGCTCATCCAGTCAAACTGACTTTATTTGTAAGGCAACCTTATGATTTGAAATTATTAGTTTCAGCGTTTTTGAATGGAAGTTCCCCAAACCGGAGTGTCACCCATAATTCAAAACGCAGTGAGATCGTCAGGAATACGGTGGATAGAAGAGAAACAGTATGTGATAATACTGAAAGTTTTATCTTTCCTCACCCTGAGCTTCTCTCCTTTCATTTCTCTAGTAGTCAGTCATGTGTATCAGATCATAATTGAGACTCGCAGTCCCTGTGAGATAGTGGAGAGTGCTAGAAAAAGAAGAAAAATAAATATTATAGAATTCCTTCTGCAGCTTTGTAGAGTCTGCCATCTGCGGATCCTCGCCGTCATTCATAGTGAATGTGAACATGACCGTGATCTTCATCAGTGAACTTTTTCATCCATTTTGGCTTGGAAACGCCTCTCTCAGCCTGGGCATGAATGCTAAATTTGATGGATTTTTTATTTACATTTTTTTGATGTGCTATTCTTTCTTTTTTTTAAAGTGCATGATGTTTTTCCATGGAACATGAAACGGCTTCTCATACTATACCTTTTGATCTTTATCTATTTATTTTGAACAGGATATTTCTGATTTCTGCTGCTTTTCTAGAACATTTCAACCAAATGTAATGAAATTTAAAAAGCTAGTTGATTTAAACGTAGTGCATCGCTTGAGTTAAGCAGTGTAAGATGTTGCTGTAAAGTCAGTTGACATTTGTGCTTTATTTCTCATTATTTTTTCAGCATTAATTTTCAGTTCATTCAAGGTTTTACAAGAAAGCACCAGTTCATTTACATAATGTTAAACAACTGCTGAAAGATTTTATTCAGAGTTAAATAGGAAATCAGGTCATACCATGAATTATTTCTTTTAGCAGTTTGTCATTTGATTATGTGTGGTTTCCATTGTAAAGAGTAGCATGAATCATTGAGACTTTGTGAATCGTTTTAAATGACTCTCTAAATATATTCATTTGATTGTGAATTCACAGCGATTGTCTTTTTTCTGCAGAGAACGTGTAGCTTTGGAGGATTCGACCTTTCTAATCGTTCTCTCCATGTGGTCAACACGACCGAGCCTAGCGTGAGTACTAGGGCTGTCAAACGATTAAAATATTTAATCGCGATTAATCACATTAATGTCATAGTTAACTCACAATTAATCGCACATTTTTATCTATTCTAAATGTCTTTTGATTTCTTTTTGTCCCATTATTTTTGTCTCATTTTAATGCTCTTATCAACATGGAAAAGTGGATCGGCTTGATTTGTGCAAATGTTTTTTATTGAAAACAACATATACTGTGTTCAATTTCACACTAACATTCTCACTTGGCGCAAATAATCTCTCACACAATGTGACACTGTCCATCAATAAAAGGGTGAAAGAAATACTGACGAGGTGACGTTACTGATATTGATGAGTGGGCGTAGAAACGCATGAGCGGTGTGTGTGTGTGTGTGTGTGTGTGCTTGACCATCAAGTGGTGTTTAGACTGGACGATGATAGCTCAGTTCACAACGACACAACACACAGATCACTTTGGTCTTGTCGATTGAACCATTTGGCAACTTTTTAAAAGTAAACTTTCCATTCAGAATCTTATTGGCCTCCATTTTGTCGTCTCGCGCTCATCATTCCTCCACTCAAAACGTAACGTTAAAGGGAACGCACACCGGACGAGAAGCGCAGCGCCTCGTATTTAAAATTCAACCACATTATTGTCTATGAGTGCACACACACCGGCGGCGCCATTCGGCGTTTTTATTGCTGGCCATAAACTGAGAAAGTGCGCGTCCGATGTGCGATACGAGCTGTCCTGACGCGGCTCGGCACTGTGCTTCTCGTCCCAAACCAGTGTGTGCGGCGCGCCTGTTGTTTTGTTTCTGGTCTAGCTAGATCCGGTGTGGTGTTGTAGTTTTAATAATGTTACTAGTTGTTGCAAAAGCATGTGAAAAAAAATGGCTAGTCATTAATCTCGCGATAACATTTTTACGCCGTTAATAACGCATTTAACGGACAGCCCTACACATACTTTTCCTTTCTCTTCTTCATGGTCTCCACTCTTATATGCAGCTGCGTTGTTTGTGATTCAGTTGTGTTGTTCAGCTGGCTTTTAGTGTGCTTATAATCGCTCTCTTTTTTCTCTCTCTCTCTCTCTCTCTCTCTCTCTCTCTCTCTCTCTCTCTCTCTCATAAGGAGCAGGAGGCTTTATACAGGGATGCTGTGAAATCTCCCACCACATCCCGCATCTCTCTAGGGAAGAAAGTCAAGTCTGTCAAAGAGACTATGAGGAAACGCATGTCCAAGAAATACGCCGGGTCTCTCTCTGAACAGGTACACACACAGCTTGCTTTGACCGTGCTGAGTTATGTGCTAAAGAGCAGGCTTGTTCAGACATGAGACCCTGTCTTTACTCCAGGGGAAAGTAGCACATGTGTGCCCCACTTTCTGTTGCAAACTAGGGTCAAACATCCCTTTATGTAGCCTGGAGCCTGATACAAGCTCATCCAATTTAATACACACTAACTCCCGGTCAGTGTTGAGTACACACTCACTGTCTGTATTCACATGGGCAAAGTGTTCACATGACTCGTTTCATCTCAGTTTTAGCATGTTTATTCTAGATCTGTGTGTTAGTCATTGTTGAGCTCATTTCATGGGAGATTTTCATGTCAACACAGCACATTTGTTCTTCATATCTTGCTCCCGGTGATCATATATTATGTTGTAGTCCCACCTAGTGGTGACGTAGAGGAATTGCTGTTGCACTAAAGAATGATCTTACAGCAGTGCAGCAAATGTCCATTTTGTGAGCTTTATATTATGTCCATGATCTGCTTTCATAAATAATGATACACTTTAATTTCTCTCTGTATAGTCCAGTACAGATGGGGACACCCAGTTGTCCTCAGTCTCCTCAGCCAGACACAGACTCTCTAGAGAAGCCCAAACTCAAGGCCGGAGGGTCCGTGGAGAGTCTCCGCAGCTCGCTCAGTGGACAGAGCTCCATGAGTAAGTGTGGTTTTTGTTCTTTGCTAAGGCAAGCATCACTATTGCTTAGGGGCTGCACGATTAATCGGATTTTAATCGTGATAACGATATCTGCCTCTCTCGATTTAATTTTAAATAATCGTCGCGATATTTGCCTACTCATTATTTATCCTGAAAACGCCTTTTTTTGTTGTGGACATTTGCATCAAGTCAACACTAGCGTTGATGTTTGTGGTTGCCAGATGTAAATGGCTCAAATCCCCCAAAAAGAGCTTTTCTCTTACATGTTCTGCCTGGTGTTTTACTTAATCTGTGTAATCTGGCAACCCTGCGCACGCTCGCTCTACACTGAGAAAAAAGCGCTGATGATCTGAAAACAAACATGCGCTGGAGTTTAGCGATATTCTGAGAAATGTGAAATTGTCTGTTGTGTGACTAAATCTGCCAATCAAACCTTCAGCGATTTATTTGGGAAAAATCCACCTTATTGTTTGGGATTTTGCTTGCAAAATTAAATTAACAATGATTTGGAATTATTGGAAATAATGAGGAATTTCATTTCAGTTCTATCTTCTGAAGTTTAAGGTTTTACCAGTTTTCCTGATGTGAAGTTGAAAAACGACAGCCACTGGCAGTTTTCAGTGTCTATCACCAAGTAGGCTATCGTTCTTTGCATTATAAATTTGCTGGAGTTTGTCTAATTTTCAACCGTATTGTCGCTTAGAAGATCGAATGTAAAGACACATCACAAAGCGCTCATCAAAAACGTGCATTTGTTATTGACTTGTCGTTACACGGCCGTTACATTACCACTTTTGATAGCTATGCAATTTATAGCCTATACAAGTCTCTTCTCTTTCTCTGTAATTCCTCAAATGAGAATAATCGTGATTATCAGTTTAACCATTATCGTGCAGCCCTACTATTGCTCATACTTTCTTTTACGCTAATTTATAAGTGTAATTTGGCGGCGTAATTTTTAATCAAAATGTCGTAACTCAATGTTCTGGTGAAAACTATAGACTTCTCTCTGGTGTCGGATTTCTCCAATCATTTAGTCCCCACCAATCGACTGCATTCTGATCTGCCTCTGTCCAGTTAACAACCGATGGACAGAACCAAGTCCCTGCCTACATTTGTCCTCTTTTCGATAATCTGTCTACTATTTCATTGCAACTTTTAATTTGTGCTACTGACATGAATGATACCTCAAATCATGCAGTGGTCTGACTGATGCTTGCATTGGTCCTCTTAAGGTGGACAGACCGTGAGCACCACAGACTCATCCGCCAGCAACAGAGAGAGTGTGAGGAGTGAGGATGGTGATGACGAAGAGCCGCCGTACAGAGGCCCGTTCTGCGGCAGAGCAAGAGTTCACACTGACTTCACACCGAGTCCGTATGATACAGACTCACTCAAGCTCAAGGTACTGAACACACACAGGATACTCATTATTTTAAAATTATGTTTTAGACCTTTACAAAACACCGTGATTAGACATGAAATGGTCCAACTTATTATTTTTTTTTATTTAGATGGGACAGTGCATATTAATGAACGTACAATCGAAATTGACGTAAATACGCTGGATTTAGCACAATGCTAATTTCCATCCGTAGTCCCAGACATACAAAAAAAACCACAAACAAACAACCATGCATAACAACTAATAAACATATAGAGCTGAAAAACATTAAAAGTACCTATACTATATAAAAATACTAAATGGCTACTTAGTAAATAAATAAATATTGATATGAGTTTAAATCATTTTAATTATACGAGTAGGAAGATGCTTTAGGGTGATACGAGACATTAAAACTACTATGGTTATTTTTATTTCATTTTGGAAATTTGTTTTTAGTTTCAGGCTTAATTATTTTAGTATTTTTCTTTTAGTGCTTTTTTTTTCTACTTTTATTTAATGGAGCTCACTCGATTTCTCTGTTTTTCTGTTAAGAGAGGAGACGTGATTGATATCATCAGTAAGCCACCCATGGGCACCTGGATGGGTCTGCTCAATAACAAGGTGGGCACGTTTAAGTTCATCTATGTGGATGTGCTGGCTGAAGAAGTGGAGAAGCCCAAGCGAGCGGTCCGGAGGAGGAGGAAGGGCCGGCCGCCCAAACCCAGCTCTGTTGAGGAGCTACTGGAGAGAATCAACATGAAGGTGAGAAACTACACTAGGGCTGCAACAACGAATCGATAAAAATCGATTATTAAAATAGTTGGCAACAAATGTCATTATTAATGAAACACACACACACACACACTCTCTCTCTCACACACACACACACACACACACACACACACACACACACACACACACACATCACTGTACAAAATTCAGGGGCGGCTATTGTAAAAACAGTAATGTTGTGATATATTATTAAAATTTAAAATACCTGTTTTTAATGTGCTTTAAAATAATAACGTGGATGTTGTTGGTGTAACTATGAGAATGTGGGATCAGGTCATTTCCCTGCCATTTAAAAAATGTATTTAAACACAGAGACATACACACCCTTCAGACCTCCCACAAGCATTATTACATCTCTAAATAACATCACATTACGGACCTTACGGCCACACACAATAGACACCAGGACACATTTAAAGCCTCATTGTGTTGTTCTCAGTGTGTTAATGGACTATAATGATAGTTGGCTGTCACAATAGAGCTGGAAACATTCCCACACATAAATAGTTGAACCGCTAGGGTGGAGTGGGGTATTTTTAGCTGTAGGGGTCCTACATAGTGCTACTTCTCTACAGGGTGTGTAATCTGTGTATGTGTGTGTGTGTGTATTTTAGGAGCACATGCCCACGTTCCTATTTAATGGCTATGAAGACCTGGACACGTTTAAGTTACTGGAGGAAGAAGATCTAGATGAGCTCAACATTAAAGACCCTCAACATCGCGCCGTACTGATGACCGCTGTAGAGCTACTGCAGGATTATGACAGTGAGTACACACACGCATACGCACACACGCATACGCACACACACACACATACACACACACGCTTGCACACACGCATACGCACACACGCATACGCACACACACACACATACACACACACGCTTGCACACACGCATACGCACACACGCATACGCACACACGCATACGCACACACACACACATACACACACACGCTTGCACACACGCATACGTAGGAGTGTGCCGGTTTCAGAATTGGTGATGACGGTTATGATGTGAGTCAAATGTGACGGTTCGTAACATAACCGTCGGTTTTTTTTTTAAATCCTTAAAAAAAAAAGAAAAAGCAATGAACATGCTTTGTTTTAAATAAATCACACACACTAAACAAATCCTTTTAAAAACGTAGGCTGCTTAAATTATATAAGAGCTGCATAAAAAATGAATGAGTAGGCCTAAATTACAAATGATAAAATCTACATACCTTTATCAAAGAAAAAAAAAGTCGAACAACGATTGTTGTGATAATACCTTAATTAAACTAACTAAATACAGGAAACAAAAAAAGTGCAATGACATTTTAAATTCCTAATCTTTTTCGACTTCAAAGTTCCGTGACAGGAACACCAACATGTTCACTTTACTCGGTTTTAGTGACGATCTGACTGGGGTAGCTATCTTACCCGCAGTGCTAAAAACTCGCTCTGATGCTGTGCTTGTAGCACAAATACACATGTATTTACGTGCCAATTTTGCTAAGAGCGGATAGCGTGTGTCTCCCCCACCATGCTAGTGGATTAGCCGTAGAGTCAATTGGTTCTTCTTGGAGATAGCGGGTTAACTCCGTGTCAGCGCGCGCTCTGATCGGTAAAGGGGCAGATATTTCAGACCTCCGTTTATTAGGGAGATCTCCAAGATTTCTCAAAGCCGCACCCGTCTAGAAAGGATGTAGAAAAGATATTTAATGCTAATGCATGAGGCATAGGCATAGTTTCATTAATTTACGATGAGATGCGCTCTAGTTCACAATGCAATGCAAGTGAACGCGGCGCCTCCATGTCACGGTTATTATATTGTCTGCTATATTATTAAATACATGCAATTGGTTGATGAAACATTTATTAAAATTAAGGTACAATTTGTACAAAACGAAATTCGCTTTAAGGAAAGGCTTACAAAGCAAAACTTATATGAAGTGGTAAAAATAATTTCTGTCGATTTACAAAACAAAACTTCATTAAGTGGTAAAAACCATGTCTCCCGATGTATTGTATGGCGCATATTATGATCCTATCTAAAAAAATTTAAAAAAATTTGTTTTTTTTTTATGTTTGTAAAAAATATTTTAATAACACGGTTTTGGCGGTTATAGAGTTCTAATGACGGTGTTTAACTATAACCGTCGGTCTCACGGTTATATACTAACCGTCACACCCCTACGCATACGCACACACGCATACGCACACACGCACACACACACACACACACATACACACACACGCTTGCACACACGCATACGCACACACGCATACGCACACACGCATACGCACACACACACACACACACACGCTTGCACACACGCATACGCACACACGCATACGCACACATGCATACGCTCACACACACACACGCATACGCACACACGCATTCGCACACACTCACACACACACACACACTCTCTCTCTCTCTCTCACACACCCCACACACACTCTCTCTCTCTCTCTCACACACACACACACTCTTTTTTTGCGGTTTTAGAGTCCACCAGGTTTTGAAAATATATGTTTTATATAAAATATGAATAATTTAATTTTTAACGTTGTTCATTTTCATAAACTCAAACTTCTATAACTTTTATTCTGTTTAACTGTCTTCATTTTTTTTCACTTCTACAAAAATCTGCCTTCTTCTTAAAAACAAGACCAATCTTACATCTATATTCTAAAGCGTTCCTGAATTACAACCATTTAAGTTCGGAATGTGTATTTTCATGTCTATAAACAAAAAAGGGGGGGTTGATAAGGGGTTAATCAGATGACTGGACCATCCACTTTTTCACTTGTTTATTAAAAAAAAAGTAAGTGTATGCATTTCCTAACTTTGTGTGTCTGTGCTCTAGGCAGCAGTGATCCGGAGCGCAGCGCCCTCTCTGGCTCTCAGGAGAAACTCCTCTGTGAGGGACGCGGCCTCATGGCGGACTCCCCGCGGGACTCTGGCTGCTACGAAAGCAACGAAAACCTAGAGAATGGTAACCAGGCGCTTGTCTAGCATCTCCATACCGACCGCATCACCATGTGTAGCAAAGCCATGATCATCCTCTGCCATGACTCCGTGTCCTAACAGCCAATGAGAACCTGTCATCACATCTGGATTTAACCCAAGCCTGTCTGTCTGTCCTGTTCTCTTTCTGCTGCTCTTTTCCAGAGGCGCTTTATCATCATCCCTTTCTTTTAACTCTTATCCAGCCTACACAGACTTCTGCTATCGCTTGCTTCCATTCTGTTAGAAATCAACATTTCCAAAAGCAGCTCTTGCCATCGCTAACTAATCACGATACATCCGCCGCGTCAGAGAAATCTAAAGAGATGCCGACAGAAACTCACACGAGGCTTGTGCTCGCCGCAGGACTTCTTGAGCATGTTCTCCACGGCAGACTCATTTCAAACTCTATTAAACATCTCTTTCTCCCTCCCGTTGCCATCTCAAGAAATATCACTCCATATGTGTGTGTGGTGTTTGGTGTGGTCATATTGCACAAGTTCTTATGTGCCTAAAAAAAAAAGAAAAGACTTTATAAATGCAAAATATTGTGGCTGCATATGGATGGAAGCTGTTATTTTATGTAGATTGTGTAAAAGTTGGTGCTAACCTACTAAGTCTATTTTTAGAGGATTTTATGTAAGTGAGAGGACCGTTTCTCATTCTGTATTTCCAAAGAAATTCAGTGTTTAAGGGTCTCACTCTTCTATTGCCTTTTTAACCTTCTACTGGCATCTAAAAACACTGACTGATCCCTCCTCCTGTTGTGTGTGTGTGTGTGTGTGTGTGTGTGTGTGTGTGTGTGTGTGTGTGTGTGTGTGTGTGTGTGTGTGTGTGTGTGTGTGTGTGTGTGTGTGTGTGTGTGTGTGTGTGTGTGTGTGTGTGTGTGTGTGTGTGTGTGTGTGTGTGTGTGTGTGTGTGTGTGTGTGTGTGTGTGTGTGTGTGTGTGTGTGTGTGTGTGTGTGTGTGTGTGTGTGTGTGTGTGTGTGTGTGTGTGTGTGTGTGTGTGTGTGTGGAGCCAAGTCTAGTGTTTAGAACGGATAAGAAAATATGTGCAATTTGCCAATGTTGGAAAATAAATCCATTCTTTGATCTCTAGCGTTCTGGTCTGCTTGCTTTTTTTCATCTTTTCACCTCCTGACATTATCTTTTCCATTTATTTCTTAGCAGTAGAGCTTATTATATTCAATATTGGAGCATGTGCTGCTTTGTCACCTTCAGTTTTTTGAGTCATTGGTTCTGTTAAAGTATGACTAATGGCCCAGGGGAAGAAAAAAAAATTCTCTCATTTCCAGATTCTTTGCATCATTTCTCAACCATTCTCAACCACATCATTTGTTTGTTTGTTTTTTTACATTTATCTCTAAGGTCCCTGCATATAAATGCTCATTTATCATTTTATTTATTATATATTATTATTTTAATATACAAAGTGTTGTGCCTCTGGGAATCTTAAATAGCTTGACTGTCACTAACTCATTACTCAGCATATTAAGTATTCTTGATGTGGAAAATTGACAGAAAAGAATCTGAATTAGTGTTTTTTTGTATCACTTAATGTCTTACCACTCACATTTAACACTCCCCTAATCTTTAACTTCAAACTAAGCCTTACAGAATCACTAAACACTGAACTGTGAATTGAATTAAGCCTCTGGCTACCGGCTAAACAATGTTAGCACTAACCTGTTTAGTTTACATTTATACTTTCTCATACCTTTACTTCTGTTATAGATATACTTGTTCTGTTCTTCTTGCATGTTAAAAGGGTAGTTCGCCAAATAATGAAAATGTCATAATTTACTCACCCTCTTTGCTCTAAGACTAAAACAGTGAGACATTTAAAAAAATATTTAATTTAATGTTTCACGTAAGTTATACAGTTTTGGAACAACATGTCAAGTCAATTTAACTTTAATAATTATTTTTATAAATAAAATTCAAGTGACTTTTATGTTAACAAAATTCAAAAATTGTACCCTTTAACTGGTGCCGTCCCCTTAAAAGTACACGTGTACCTTATGAACTCCTAAAGTGTCCATTTTAGTACCACTATTTGCTTATATTAATAATAGCCATCCTTTAGGGGTAGATAAGATACCTTGGTGCAATTTTTTGCATTTTATTTTCTGACAGCATACATTTCAGATTGTAGTAGTTTGGTTTTAATTATGATAATACTCATTAATGCATGAACCAAACCAATAATAGTGTGTATTATTGGTTTGGCTGATGCATCAATGAAAAAGTGGAAGAGCTGTACTCACACACAACAAATTACAATACTATCTCTTCCTTTTCATCATTTTTATGACTTCAGGGTTATTCTTACCTCCCCATGAGGTACCTTCTGAAGCCTTTGAGGAATTGTATGTGATTTTACTTAATTTATGTGAAAGCATGAATCTCTGTTTCAGGTAAGAGCCGCAAGTCGTCGCACCACAGCCGTGGTTCATCTGGATTTGATTGTGGGGGGTGTAAAGTCTACAGACTATCCCACTCTTCCCATGACTCACTCCACCGAAGCCCTTCAGCAGCAGGCCAAGAAGGAACGCAAGTTCCCGAAGACCTTTCTGCCCCGGCCCATGAAGAGCTTCAACCTGCGAAGCCTCGGCCTCAAGAAGGGCTCCAAAGCAGTGCAAACCTCCCGCATACCGGTCAGCCGAAGCTGTGAGGAGTTGGACGGCTCCCAGGAGACCCCCGAGTCTTGGAAGCGCTCTCATTCTCTGGGGGATATACACTGGGAGCAGGCCTTCGATCGGAGGAAGGATCAGTGTGGCGGTAAAGATAGAGGCAGAAAAAAAAATACAGATCCTGTAGAATCAAAACAGGACCAGAGTTGTGTTGGAAGAGAGACAGGCTCGCTGCAGAGACCTATGGTTCCCACACAGCTTCCTCTCAGCCTGGTCAGTCAATTCCCTGCTGGTCAGATTGCAAACCGTCAACCTATCTCCGCCCCGACTAGCCCGGCTCCACGGACTCACCCTAAAAAGCCACCTGTCCCACCTCCTGTGCCTGCTAAAAAGTCCAAAGAACGTCTGCCAAATGGTCTGCGCCACCCTCCACTGGTGCTTTCTGGTTCGGTGCCAAATACCCCAACCCTCCCCCCAAAACCCATATACACCCCAACTACTCCCTCCGTGACTTCTCCAGTATCACCGGGTGAACCTCCCGCTGCTCTGAGTCCGGCCTGGCTGTCTGACCTGCCCGAATCCGCGTGTCGTCAGATCCACGGTGCCAAAGTCGCCCTCAGCAGGAAGATCTCCCACGCCAAAATGGTTGACCTCGAGACTCTGCTGGACGACAGGATGCGCTCGGGAAGGGATTGACCTCACTGAAGAGCCATACTCCGATAAAGTAAGTAATGCTGTGTTCACTTTACGAAATCTTAAAATGCCAAATGGGACACCGTATGACAGGGTTCCTCAAATCCTTTCCTGGAAGGCAGAGAAGAATATCTCTAATTTAGCTCAAATTATCAAACGGTTAGTTCCAATCCTTGATTCTGATTGGTCAATAGTTGTGTTTTATTCACGATAAAACACGGCTATGACCGCTTCACCCAATGGTTCTATGTATCACTACACAACACCCCTAGCAACCGCTCTAGCAACGCAAACACATGTTTGATCTCATCGAAATTGTGCATTGAAGCTATAGTCCAGTATTGTGAGAGATCGAGTAAGCGAGTGTACCTGCATTTACAGTAGATATAGCATTTTCCTTCAGGTCAGTCCTATATATTCATAATAAATCAGTTTGAATGTCGGCTGCGATATCGTGTCCTTTTAACAGTTAAGGGGTTTCCCGAGCCTATAGTCATCTGTCAGTGTCGTCTTCCTTCTCCATGATCACAAGTTTGAGTTCTTTCAGTGTAAAAGTCTTCTCTACTGACTGACTCGCTCATAAACACAGTCTTTGCCGCCATCTATTGGCGAAATAATGTATGTAACTTCTGTTGCTGTTTACGGTCAGGGACTATTTTTTCCAGCGGAAGGAAGGCTTTTAGTGATTTTACATCATGAAAGTTGCGTAGATACATATTTTTCGGCTTTAATAGTTGTATTGTGTGGTAACCGTTTTATAAAAGCAATAAGGTACTCGGGGCAAGTGCTGTATCGTGAATAAGTCACGGCTGAAGGGGTTACTCCGCTTCCCTAACAACGCCCTTCAGCCGCGACTTATTTAAGATACAGCACTTGCCTCTTATACCTTATTGCTTACGAATACCTGTTATTTTCTAGTAACTCTGAAGACCTTGATTGGCTTTCTCAGATGATTGTGCTTGGCGCTAAACTCTTCAAGACCGTGAAGAACTCTTTAGGGATTTGAGGAACCCGGCTTATGGACTTCATGTTCAAGTGACCGCAAGTTTTTATAAACTGTGTCATATGGAGGAAATGGTGTGGGAAATGGTGGCAGTTTAGCAGTCTAAACAGAAGCACAATGATTACCAGTTGGGGGCTTAACCATGCCACTGTCCCTGGAAAGTCATGGCCGGTTTATTTTTTCCTTCCATTTACTGCTGGAAGTTCTTTTGCAAGTGTCAAGAGAAACGGAAAGAAGCATACGTTTTAATCAGTGCTCATCCAAACACTAATTTCCACTCATTAACTTTCATACAAGACATCCGTATAGGACCTATAGGTCTCTGTACAATTAATTGTCCTCCTTTTCTTTAGCTATTTTTAATTGCTAAAAATGCATGACTTAGCACAGACATAACTATCACATATCGGGTATCCTTAAGCCCTTAAGCGGCACCCCCCTTATTTTAATAGACATGAAAATGCACATTCCGAACATAAATGGTTGTAATTCAAGAATGCTTTGGAATATATATGTAAGATTGTTCTTGCTTTAAAGAAGACATTGGCAGATTTTTGTAGAAGTGAAATAAATTAAGAAAGTTAAACAGAACAAAAGTTATAGAAGTTTGAGTTTATGAAAATGTACAATGTTAAACATTTTATTATTCCCATTTTATATAAAATATAAATTTTCAAAACCTGGTGGACTCTAAAAATGCAAAAAAAAATCAAAGCCAAAAATCTGAACAAGTTGGGTTTCAAATTTTAGGTTGATATCTCAAAAAATGATCTTTCAGTGAGATTTAGTTTGGGCGCAGTACCACACTTCTCCACTAGTGGACATTACTGCCCATATAAGAGCGCCTCCATTTCCATATGTTGTTTGAGTCTGAACCATTATTGTTACAATTTTCATACAATTTATGAAGTAGACATCCTATTCAGAAGTAGTGTTGGAAGTTTGGCAGATTTTGAAATTAATTCAACCTCTAAGAAACACAAAAGATCACGTATGTGCATTATAGCTCGCTGACACATCACTAATGCTGAATCTATTATTATTTTCTTTATATTTAAAACATTTTAACACCTTTTTTTCTAAAAGAATTGAATGGATGCTATCTTCTGAACTCTTGGCATGAAAACAAACTGAGGTTTCTACCATTCTTTCATGATTTTTCATGTTCATCATATTTCAAAATAAAGGTCTGAACACGCCTTAGGAGTATGAACATATTCTTGTTGCAAATTGATAAATTACGGCTCCTCTGCAATTTATTTAGAAAATCAGTCACCAAATATGTAAACTAGAGATTGTAAGCTTTCAAATGATATATAGTTTGTCAAGATTAGTTTAAGTTTAGTATAGGATATTACTGTTTTAAATATGTAATGCCAATAAAGTCCTTTCAGTCATGCCAGCAATAGCAGTGGAAGGATTGGAAGACTAGCTTTTTGTGTAATTTATAAGCAGGTAGTTTAGTATTCATAGAACATCTCAAATCAGGGACATATTCTAGGGTCCTTGGTGTCCACTGCAGGTTATCACAAACAGAAAGGTGAATAAGAGGTGAAAAATGGTCCCCTTTCTAAAATAAAAACACTGGATTAGCTTGAGGTTTCAGACCGCCTGGAGTTTTAGTGCTTTTTATTGGCATCCAATCCAATTATACCTGGATCGGATGTATCCCATATCTGGCACAAGAAATAGTTTGAATCTCTTTGAGTAGATTTAAAATGAATCCCTCAGTTAACAAGATGCTTATACGTTAAAGCTGAAGTGTGTAATATAAAGAATGTACATTCTCCTCTCGCAGCTTGTTTGCTGTTCATCGTGTGATTTCCCAGAGGAGCGTTAACACTCTGGCTCTCGTGTGCTATCAAAACATTGGATTGTTGATTAGTTCACAAAGAGTATTTCCATTATTGAGATTGACTAGAAATAAAAAACTGATTGGTTTGCAATATTATAAAGCCACACTGTTGGAAGCAAGATGGTCATTTGGCATGCTAACAAAGACGTCTGAGAAGGATTAAAGGATTAGTTCACTTTTTAAAAAACTTTTGCTGATAATTTACTCACCCCCATGTCATCAAGATGTCCATGTCTTTCTTTCTTCAGTCGGAAAGAAATGAAGGTTTTTGATGAACACATTTCTCCATATAATGGACGTCAATGGGCCCCAAACGGGTCAAGGTCCAGATGACAGTGTCAGCGCCGCTTCAACGGGCTTTAAACGACACCAGACGATGAATACGGGTCTTATCTAGCGAAACCATCGCATTTCACAAATAAATAGAAAAGTTTAAGTTTTATAAGCACAAGCGCTCGCCTTGCTCTGTTCTGTGATGCGCGTTCGTGACGTCACGTAATACGCAGTTACGTTGTAAAGGTCACGCTTCTATGAAAAGAAAAAAAAATCTGTCCTGACGAAAATGTTCTTTTAGGCTTTTTAATATTACAACACCAGGATACGCACATGAAATGGGCATTTTAAACGATAAACTGACACAAAGACATTTTAATATGTGTGTATGGTCCTCCTTCCGCACATCTGTAAACACTGACTCGTCAAGCGTGACCTTTACAGCGTAACTGCGTATTACGTGACGTCACGAACGCGCATCACAGAACAGAGCAAGGCGAGCATTTGTGCTTATAAAAACTTAAACTTTTTTATTTATTTTTGAAATGGCCGATCGTTTCGCTAGATAAGACCCGTCTTGGTGTCGTTTAAAGCCCGTTGAAGCGGCACTGACACTTTGGGGCCCATTGACCCGTTTGGGGCCCATTGACGTCCATTATATGGAGAAATGTGTTCATCAAAAACCTTCATTTCTTTTCGACTGAAGAAAGAAAGACATGGACATCTTGGATGACATCGGGGTGAGTAAATTATCAGCAAAAGTTTTTTTAAAGTGAACTAATCCTTAAGCTGGATCTGTACCGCCACACAGGTGTTGTTCGCTTAAAAGCGCTGAATCTCACATTAAACAAACAATTTTAGTCTCGCTCTCCTTGTAATGCTATAATTGCCTCATAAAGTTTGCTTGTTTGTGAGTCAACTTCCATTTCCAAGTATGCTCGGTCTCTACCACCCGTAAAATAAATTAAAAAGCCACATGAAGTGAACTTTATGATCTGATCATTTCTGTTGTTATTCAGAGTCCACAGCCTGAGACGAATGTTGCTCCGCTCACATTAGCTGAGCGCTAATCACAGCTTAGCTTGACTCAATGCAGCGTTAGCAAAGAAAATATTTTGTATGTAGAAAATATCCTCATATTTTGTATATTTTGAAGGACTTGTGTCTCTTAGAGGTTGTAAAGTTTCTAGAGATGATTTCCAGTCGTTTGACCGAGGTGGCGAACTAAGGATAAGGATAAACTTTATTTGTCCCCGAATATTACAATATTACACAACAAAACAATATATAAAAAATAAAATACAAGATAGGTAAAGTGCTACTTCTAGGGTCATCCCATACGGAAATGTAATTTATGTACACATATGAAATATACATATATTAAATATATCCATATATGCCCATAAACCTATTAGAAAATCAAACAATTGACATAAAACCAGCCCATATATTTTATGTATGTATAATAGTGTTTTTTTAAAATACATGATGTCACATATATAATTATCAGTTTTCAAATAGAATTTGTGTAGTTTTTGTTTTTATGAGCTGGTCAGGAAGAGGTAAAATAATAATAAATAATACATTTTATTTATAAAAGATTCAAAAATGAGATAGAAATTGAAATGAAATGTGGATATGTAGACTTGATCTGTAGACTTGAAATAAATAGTTAAATAGTAAATAGTTTGGCATATATAAATGAAACATATCGGTGACATATATGGTCAACATACATTATATAAATAATAATCATATACATCATATTAATATATGTCAATATACTCATTTAATATGGAAAATTTATATATGTTAAAAAACCTATATCAACATATATGTAAAGATATGTATATATGTGATAGCAATATATTGTCTTATATTTAGCATATATGACGGCGTCACTAGCGATATAGGGACATATATGTCATATATTACATTTCCGTATTGGATATTCAGCTATTTTATCGAGACCGGAACAAATGAAAGCTTCAGTCAATTATTTTTTACAAATTGGCATTCTCAGTCTCTATCCCGATGGCAACGGCTGGTATTCGCTAAAAAGAGGATGTTCAAAGTCAATACTAATACTCGTTTCTTTTCTCATCATTGCCTCTTCGTATAGAGTCTGTATGGGTTCATATTGCTTTATTCCTATGATTTTCATGGCTGTTTTGTGGATATGTGCCAATTTGTTTTTCAATTGAACAGACAAATTTCCAAACCAGACTATAGTTCCATAACGAATAAGACTTTCAAGCGTGGCTCTGTAAAAAAAACAAGTAAAAAGTAAAAACTAACTCCGCTAGATCTTGTTCTGCTGGCTAATGTTCCCCTTTCTCTCTCTGTTTCTCAGCACGGCCGGTGTGGGATTCCTCAGCTCTTAGTGCAGAGGTACTCGGAGGACTTCCAGCAGCCGGTGAAGGACGTGGCGTCCAGTCTGGATCAGATCAGAGTTAAACATCTCCGTAAGGAGCACCGCATGGCTGTGAGTTACTTCCGCAGACTTATTTAGCACATTCATGCGAGTCAAATTAGATGATACTCTTATTTACTCGACAGCATTAGCACCAGTGTTGGGGAAAGTTACTTTTAAAAGTAATGCATTACAATATTGCGTTACTCCCTTAAAAAGTAACTAATTGCATTACTTAGTTACTTTTTTAGAAAAGTAATGCGTTACGTTACTTTTGCGTTACTTTTTTCCCCAGCTGGGCTGGGCTTGTTTTTTCTATGTGTACAGTAGAGGAAAGCAGACCTTTAGTTTCTATCTATCTATAGTCATGTTTGTTTATTTAACTGAATCATCGAAGGTCAGAAGCAAGTACATTGGTCAATAAAGTGAGATTAAATGCATAAAAATGTATGTTCTATTTAACATATTCAGTTATTGGAGTTTTGCATAGTATTCTGAATCTGCATTTCACTGATTGTATTCATTTTGAGGAATATTGAATATTTTTTTTGTGCAAGTGAGATGAGTAAATGCTCACATTTAGTCTAGAACTACAATAAACATCATGTTCACACACACACACACACACACACACACACACGCACACACACACACACACACACACACACACACACAACGCCTCTCAACATGAGGACAGGAGAGCTGTCAGTCAATAAATGGGAAAACAAAGTAACTTGCGTTACTTATTTTAAAAAATTGGTAACACTTTACAATAAGGTTCATTTATTAAACATTATTTAATGTATTAACTAACATGAACAATACATTTGTTACAGTATTTATGAATCTTTGTTAATGTTAGTTAATATGAATACAGCTGTTCATTGTTTGTTCATGTTAGTTCACAGTGCATTAACTCATGTTAACAAGATTTTAATAAAGTATTAGTAAATGTCGAAATTAACATTAACAAAGATGAATAAATGCTGTATAAGTGCAGTTCATTATTAGTTAACGTTAACTAATGTAGTTAACTAATGTTAACTAATGAACCTTATTGTAAAGTGTTACCAAAAAATTAACTCAGATATTTTGTTGTAAATTTTAAAAGTAATGCGTTACTTTACTAGTTACTTGAAAAAGTAATCTCAAGTTACTTGTAATGTGTTTCCCTGAACACTGATTAGCTCTGACAGTTTGGTCTTTGTGTTTCCTCCATCGCCGCAGATTCCCTCGGGAGGTTTGACTGACATGTGTCGGAAGCCAGCGTCTCCTGTTCATCTGAGCTCTGTGTCTGATTGGCTCGTGTCGATCGGGATGCCCATGTATTCTGGCCCTCTATTGGCTGCAGGCTTTGACACGCTGGGCCGCGTGTCATCCTTAAACGAGACACGAGCGAGGGAAGCTGGCTTTGAAGGAGGACCGTCACATACGCATGCTTCTCAGTGAAGCCCAACTAGTCAAAGCCGGCAGCTCAGGACAGTCATAATACTAACATGAGCTATTATGAACTAGATTAAATGGATCAAACTCTTCTGCCAGGTGAAGGGACAGACCTGGACAACAGCTGCCGAATTTCCCCCTAATTCTTTCGTCTTATAATCTCAAGCCTTTTGGCATTTACAGAAACAGAAATGACTGATCTGGCTTCCTAGGACTGTTATTGTGGGCCTGTCAACAAATGTTTCCATAGAAACACATAATTTGGGCCTGCCTGTCGAAAGAAAGCACACTTTTTTCTGAAAATGTATGCTTTTGTATGAATTTAAAGACTGTTTTGAAACCCTTTTTCGGGAAGCGTGAGATTTATTTAGAAAAGGAAAAAAGTGCTTATTAATATCAAGAGTGTGTCACCTGGCCAAAGCAATGTCATTTCATGCAGGTTTTTCTTCATATAATATTACTTTATCTCTCAAAGCATACAGCATATGAACAGATGGGTCAAGTAAAGGGTGTTTCTAAACTTCCCAAGAGCATGATGTTGCCATATGGGGATATTCAGAGCGATGCACATTTTGATTTCAGGCCAATAGTTGGTCACGGTTTTAGCAAGTATGTACTATGTTTGTACCAACCGTTGCATTTGTTTCTTTCTTCGTGGTTACATGTTAGCATCACTCCTTGTATTACGCTTAATATAATACTTTATATTTAGTGCACATTTAATCTTCCAGTCTTCTAACACACAATATTCACACAATATGCATCACTGTTGCGGCATATCAAAGTTTATTACTGTATCGATTTATGTCGCCTGTTATCTTGAAAATTATACTCATGCTTATTGTTTACCTCTCATCATCATACTCATCACACAGCTGTAATATTCTTGCTGGAGTGAAACGTGTACAGGTGTTTATGTTTATTGTTCTCATGCCCCAGATTGCCTTGCACTTTGACTGGGGTGTTGAAGACATTTTGAATCTTTAAAAAAAAGCCTCACGCTCTTGAAAGCACACAGTCTTAGCCTTAATATACAATCAAATCAAAACTGATAATGAATAGCTTGCAGGAGTGTTCTGACAATAGTGACCTGCACAGACCGAGGCTTCTGGATGATTTAAAACATTAGGAAGGAAGATCCATGAAGCATTATTTCTGTTTTGATTTTTCAAGTGAAAGTCAGTCACATGACCACATCATTGTGTTGTTTTTGTTTGTGAGGGGAAAGGATGATTGATGTCTGATTTACAATTATTTTTGATTATTTTGTTTGTCATTCAGAACACATTGCAAATGACGTGTGTGTGTGTGTGTGTGTGTGTGTGTGTGTGTGTGTGTGTTGTGTGTGTGTGTGGTGTGTGTGTGTGTACTTGTACAACTATCTTTGTGAGGGACCAGTTTGAGTTTTAGAGCATTGGAGTGAGGACAAAGAGAGTAAAGTGAGGACATTTTGGCCGGTCCTCAGTTTCTGAGACCGCTTTAAAGGACAGTTTGAGGGTCAAGACTTGGTTTTAGGGATAAGGTTATAATGAGGTTAAGGGTCGGTTTAGGGTCAGGGTTCGGGTTAGGCACTCAGTTGTGATGGGTAAGGTTAGAGTAAACTGCTAGAGATTGCATTGTGTGTCAATGAATGTCCTCATAAAGATAGATGTACAATTGTGTGTGTGTGTTTCAGGGAAAATAAGGTGTTATGAGGTAACTGGCGATGGACAACTTTACTTAAACAAAAAGGACTCCCTCCTAAATGAAAACTGAGCTTGAAGTTCAAGGTTAGCTGACGTGTGTGTGACGTCATTCAGGCAATAGTATGACATTATCACAGCTGACAGATTTAAAGCGTTACATTGCTCCAAATGAAGCACAATGAAGAGAGTTTCTCGTACAATCGCTCTCAGGTGTTTTTTGATTGCAGAGGTTCATGCAGATGCTTCTAAAGATCGTTCAGTTTTCCGCGTACAGAAAGACACAGTCATGCGTCCCCAAGGCCTTGCAGTTTCATGAAATGGTGTCTTTGCTGAATGCTCGCTTTAGAATGGTATTTCTCCCTCATGTCGGTTTCTCTTGTATGTAATGCAGCACAATTTATAGACCATAACGCTCAAGAATTTAATGAACATTTTAAATTGCAGTAGAGAATCGTTGGATTCCTTTATATCAGAATGGTTGCCTTCAGATTGCTATCAGATGAGTGCTTTGATAACAATGAGGCTTTTTATGTATTTAAAATCGAAATTATATTTCATGAAATGTTACTGTAAAAAAAAAAAGCACTTTAATAAAGAATGACATTTTTTAATTCCATTGTGGAGAAAATGAGATTACAAATCGACACATTTACAGTTTTTTCTTCTTTTTTTTCTTTTTTTTTTAAAGATGTTTGTTTTCAGGTCAAATGCTGATGCTTGAGTTGAGCTGTTTAAATATAAAAATCTGTTAAATCACTTGTTAATTACGGAACTAACCATGACAGTTCATTATTTCAACTTAAATGATGTAAAACTGGGTCTTAATTACATATATGAAATGATTAACTGAGGTTGCACATTCTGTATATGTAATTGATATTTAAATAACTTATTTTTTGCTTTTACATCAAATGTAATTATTAGCTGTATTATACATCATAGAGCAATACTCTTTCATTGTTAGCAAGTGACATGCTTCAGTGACCATTGTAAAATACATGTATAAAAATGATTTTATCTGGTTTCAGTTCGCTAATGATTGTCCATAAAGGTTTTGCTTGTGTATTTACAAACAAAAATGTCTTAAAATATTTGTCCTTTTGAGGTGTAATAAAAAAGAATATCATACACACGGACTGCTCTTCCTTGCTGTGTGTGTGTGTGTGGTGTGTGTGTGTGTGTGTGTGTGTGTGTGGTGTGTGTGTGTGTGTGTGTGTGTGTGTGTGTGTGTGTGTTTTCAGCATCATTACACAGTCTTCAGTGTCACATGATCCTTCAGAAATCAGTATAATATGATTTGATGCTCAAGAAACATTCCTTATTAGAATGAGTGTTTTTATAGAAATCATGATAATGTTTTTAAAAGATTCTTTGAAAAATAGAAAGTTTAAAATAACAGCATATATCTGAAATCGAAATCTATATAAAAATATATTTATATTTATATATTTACCATCTATTAAAAAAAAAGTATTTACTGGCACTTTTGATCAATTGAATACATCCTTGCTGAAATATATATTGACCACGAACTTTTGAACAGTATATAGTGTTATTTCTCAGTCTGTCACAAAAGGTCAGTGACACAACCCTATTTCTCTCATTTTAAGACTTCATCAAAATTTTAAAAGAAATATCAAAGTCTTCATGCTTTCAACAGATTTACAATTATATACCCATGTGCTTTACTGCAAAGTGACCCAATATCATTTATTTTCAAAGTAGGCCTCTACAAATAATAGTTTCAACAGTATAGGCTACAAATAAACATCGTAATTTGAGAACATGTAAATTAATCTTTAATTTTACATTTTTACTTTCTTTTGATAAAATAGTTGAAAACAAACGCGGCTTAAGACTGCAATAAATACATAATTTCATTTGATTTACAATGCTTCAGTGAAATAAAAGATATAGTGTTGCACTATAAATAAAACCATTGTGAGACAGACTGCTTTTATCACTCTTCTAACACTTACATGGCCGAAAGAAGAGTCCAATTTAATTTTGTTCGTTCAAATGGTCAAAAGCTGCTCACTCATAAACCTTAGGCTACTCTTGGCTGAATATTTAATTAAAACGGTTTCTATCTTTGTGCCTTAACAATAATGACCTGGAAATTTGCCTCCAAAAGCACAGCTTGTTTTTACACTGAAGCCTTCTGCCACTCTTTTATGATAAGATGATAGATAGATAGATAGATAGATAGATAGATAGATAGATAGATAGATAGATAGATAGATAGATAGATAGATAGATAGATAGATAGATAGATAGATATGATGATTGCGTCTTCCGCCTGGTGGCGCTGACATGCACACGACAGCGCGGGAGTTCGGTTGAACTTTTTCCTCCACATTCGGTAATCTGACACCGACACTAACCCCAAAAAGCAGAGGATGGATTCCCAACTTCATTCGCAAAAAATAGCTCAGCAAGAGCAGACGATAAAACACGGGTGAGCAGGGGACGAACATCTGAACGCCTCCGGGTCGCGCGCATTTAATCTGTGAAGTGGCTTCAGTTTTTTTGTTTAAATGTTGGCTGAAAAGTTTTTATCTAAAGAGGCGGATGGGTGACGACCATTCTCGGCGCTTCCATGTGAGGAGACGATGAAGAATTACAGCAGCAGTCCCCGTCTAAACAACCACAGCGCGAGTCACAGCACAGATCGCAACAGCAGAAAGGGATTCTGGTCATCGGCTCTCCGGCTTCGCTTCTCCCTGCGCGACTATGCCTTCTGCATGGCCACACTGCTGCTCTTCTGTCTCGGCTCACTGCTTTACCAGCTGAACGGAGGACCCCCTAAAGTTCTGCTGGAGATCAGGCAGTACCTCGGTAAGACCCGCGCTCTTCCTCTCGCTTCCCCCCGTGTTTGGATACTTGTATCGACTGCTGTCTCGACACGGCATTATTAAAGTATCCAACATTTCCTCTGTGTGTCGCCG
This sequence comes from Phoxinus dragarum, assembly GCA_033366665.1. Lineage (NCBI taxonomy): Eukaryota > Metazoa > Chordata > Actinopteri > Cypriniformes > Leuciscidae > Phoxinus > Phoxinus dragarum. Next base: position 35,252 of record JARPMJ010001634.1, on the reverse strand, counting down.
AGGCAGTGTTGGATTTCTCTACGTTTTCTTGAATTGACGTGTTCGGACAGGTTTGCTTTTCCGCGTCCTCACTTTTTTCGGCTTCTCAAAGGAAAACGTGTGTGGAGTCAGATCTGTATTTATATGTAAAATACATTTTAAAGAGATATTCGATTAAAATGTTTGAATTCTTTCGTAATTGACTCACCAACATAGTGTTCCAAACCTGTATGATTTCTTTCTTTCTTTGGAACACACTGTTATTCAGAATGTCATTAGCTTGCCATCTTTTTTTGACATGAGGGTAAGTAAATGATGGCAAACTTTTTGGGGTGAACTATCCATTTAACTTCTAATAATAGGCTATAGATATTTAACTAGAAGAACTGTTTGTTTTCCATATTTAGTCTTCATGCAAAAATGCTGTATTTTGAAAATGCTGGGTTCAGTATCATGCAGCACTAAGATTTGTAACTAACTAATGTTCGTACTCATCATAGCTGGTATTGTAGTGTTGGTTGGCCATCTCTGCACAATCGCAGGCTGGAGCACTGCTATATTTTTATTTTAAGGCCATACTTTGTAAACTCCCTCCTTACTTATGTTCTCTTCTGACTCTTAAAGACTTTGACTATATTCCTGATTCCTTCTTGTGAACAATTATTCTAATCCAAGACTATTTAAACTGTGGTGAAGTGAGCTGTGTTTTTTCTATGCTATTGGTTTTGTGTATGTTTATTCCTATTTAAATGATGAGATGTGGTGTGATGAAATTGGTACACTGTCTGGGTGAATACACTAAAAAAAGAGCATTTTGAGTCGTAGTAGATTGGTTTTTCTTTGTTTTACTCTTACAACATTGAGGATTCATATTAATTATTGAGTACATGTACACTGTGTTCACTATCCTTCTTGACTTGACTTACGACCCTAATCAAAAATAAGGACATTTTGACAGAATATATATCTGTATGGCACCCCAGCATAACTGTAAGAGGGAAAGTGTTACGTATACCAGGAAATGTAATCTTAGATCATATGGGCAAATCATGTATGATATCCCACAAACGCGAACTGTCTTCGGTGAAAGTGCCTTTAAAGTTTTTGCACCTTTTTCCTGGTATATAAATAGCAGAATCAGCTCAAATTTGACTATTTACAGACAATGACACGATTTAAAATGAGGATAAAGGACTATTTGAGTACTAAATGCACATGTGCTGTTACTGAGCGCTGCTGGTGATTGTTAAATTGCCAAAATGTCTATTTCTGTTAAATGTTTGCATGTATTTTTTAATATGGAACTATTATTCTGCTGTCTTGGCCACGGCTCCCTTGAAAAAAAGATTCTGAATCTCAATGGGATTATTTCCTGGTAAAATAAAGGTAAATAAATGCAGTTATGTATATTCAGAGAATGCCATCTGATATAAAGTATTAATCATGTTCACTCTGTCAAAGCAATCCAACCCATATTGCATGCTGCATCTTTAATTCAACAGACATCAACTTTTGTGTGTTATTTCTATCTTTTATGTATGATCTGTATGTGTTTTACACTTGCGCTATAGTTTGCTAAAAGCTATTCAGAGGTTAGTTCAGTCTTTGACAACGTTTTGATACAAGCTTTAACTTTTGATTTGGGTTTTGGCAATATAGCCTATTTGTAGTCCATAGGTTTAGTTGTCTCACATGGGCAATAAAGAGCCTTTTTATAATATTTTTTGTATTGTTTAATTTTTGCTGTATGTTCCATTGGGACAAAAGGAACAAATGACTAGTTACAGTCTTGCCTAATTCTGCACTTGAAATTTAGGTATGCTCAGCTGTTCAGTGCAGGAGGTCTATTAGAGTCCGTCATGTGTAGTCATAAAGAGTAGTCTGTGTCACTGTGTTGGTATGAATTTGAGAATAGCATGAGCAGTGCATGCTTGCTTTCATTCTGCCAGTGTTTGTGAGAGTGCTCTGATGAGTATTCGGATCAGATTCAGCAGATTACTACATGCTGTTGATCTATAATCTGTCAGGTCATAACACTATAAAGGCTGTTTCATATTTGATGCATGCATTTCTAAGACTTTTTTTATCAACATGATCAAAATTTTGCTGAAAAACCTGTTGTACACAATCTTGCCTTCATGACTTCTACCATGTGTTAGATAGTTCATATACTTTTTAAGTAAAAAAAGGCCTAGTATATGTAATGATAGTGGCTGGTTTTATGAAGTAGTGGCAACCCTGTCATGTTGCATATATGGGGCGCAGGTGCGGGTAGTAAGGGGCTAATGAGTTTGTCATAGGTGCGTTGTGGCAGCACGCCAATGTGAAAAGATCCTAATAAATCTTAACGTGACAGTTCATTTGATCTGGAGTTTGTCTGTAATGGAAAGCAACAACACAACCAAAACATGGTGTCAGAAGTGGTTTCAGAAGTGAAAGTTTGTGGATTACGTACATACGTGTGACGAAGAAAACAGAGGAGATGGAAGGATTACAGCCGCCACCGAAGCTTCAATTGTCCGGTAATGTTGCTGAAAATTGGAGACGATTCAAGCAACGATTTCTTCTGTATTTATCTGCGATTGATGGAGATCGTAAGTCAGAAAAAATGAAAGCGTCCTTGTTTCTTCATGTGGTTGGCGATGAAGCTTTGGAAGTATATAATAATTTCACTTTTGAAGAAGGAGAGAGTTTGAAGTTGCAGCCGATAATGGACAAGTTTGAAGTATTTTGCATACCCAAGAGAAATGTTACTTATGAAAGGCATCGATTTTTCACATGCATGCAGAAAAGTGGGGAAACAATTGATCAGTATGTGACGGAGCTCAGACAGAGGAGTAAAACGTGTGAGTTTGGAGAGTTGGCAGATTCTTTGATCAAAGATAGGATTGTGTGTGGAATACCTGACAATGGGTTGAGGGAACGGTTACTTCGAGAACAAGATTTGGACTTGGAGAAAGCCCTTTCACTTTGTAGAGCGGCAGAGACTGTAAAGACGCAAGCTAAAGAAATGTTAAATGAGACCTGTGCTGTGGATGTGGTAAAGAAGTATCAGACACCCAGTGTTAGTGCAAAACCAGCAACGCAACAGGAACGAAGTAGGATGGTAATTGATAAGCCTCAAAGAATGTGTGATCGTTGTGGGATGCAGCATCCACCGAGAAAGTGTCCAGCTTATGGTCAAAATTGCAACAATTGTGGTAAAATGAATCACTATGCACGTTGTTGTAAAAGTAAACGAACATCAAGCCAAGTAAATGCCGTTACTGAGAGTGAATTGGAAGAGTTCTATGTGGATGTAGTAGCAGAAGGTGGAGGTGAACAGAAAGAGTGGACGGTACAACTGCAAATAAATAATAGCACAGTAGCGTTTAAGCTTGACACTGGAGCTCAAGTTAATATCATTTCTGAAACCGAATTCAACCAATTAAGACCTAGACCAAAGCTACATGCTGCTAAATTAAAAGTAACTGGATACTCTGGAGCAGACATACCAGTGAAAGGAAAATGTGTTGCAAAAATGCGATATAAGGATAAAGTGCACAGTCTGTCATTTGTAGTGGTGCCGAAGGATTTTCAAGCTATTTTGGGCTTGTCTGCTTGCGAGAGGCTGCATCTGGTGAAAAGAGTGCTGGTCGTAGAAGAATTAAAACAGTCTGAACCTGAGTATGACTCAATCCTAACAGAGTATGGGGATGTGTTTAAAGGCTTAGGATGTCTGTCAGAGGAGCACTCAATCCAAATTGATGAAACTGTACCTCCAGTTATACATCCATGTCGAAAGGTACCGTTTGCACTTCAAAGACAATTAAAAGAAGAGCTGGATAGAATGGAGAGTTTAGGAGTGATACAAAAAATTGATCAGCCCACAGAATGGGTTAGTTCATTGGTGATTGTGGACAAGAAGAATGGAAAACTTAGAGTTTGTCTTGATCCTAGAGATTTGAACAGAGCGATTAAGAGAGAACATTTCAAGCTTCCTACACGTGAAGAGATTATGGCCCAGTTTGCAAATGCCAAATATTTTAGCAAACTAGATGCGTCATCAGGATTTTGGCAGTTAAAATTGGATGCTGTCAGCTCAAAACTTTGCACGTTTAATACACCATATGGAAGATATTGTTTCTTAAGGCTTCCGTTTGGAATTGCTTCTGCTCCTGAGGTGTATCATAAAACAGTGCACATGATTTATGAACACATGGAAGGTGTTGATACATCGATGGATGATATAATTGTCTGGGGAGCTTCGAAGGAAGAACATGATACAAGGTTAAGAAGGGTTCTGGAAGCAACCAGGCGTGCAAATTTGAAGTTGAACAGAGAAAAGTGCCAATTGGGGGTGACTGAATTAACGTTCTTGGGTGACATCGTTAGTAGTGCTGGAGTGCGACCAGATCCCATGAAGATTTCTGCTATCGAACATATGCCAAGACCGCAATGTGTAAAAGATGTTCAGAGATTCATGGGTATGTTGAACTATATGAGTAAATTCATACCTAATCTGTCTGAGAAGATAGCGCCATTGAGATGGCTAACTGAGAAAAAGAATGAATGGGATTGGAACCATGAACAGGAGTCTGCATGGCAATCTTTGAAAGTGATTTTAACTAGAGAGCCAATCTTGAAATTCTATGATCCCAAACGTTCTATTAAAATTTCAGCTGATGCGTCACAAGCAGGATTGGGAGCAGTACTACTGCAGGATCATGATGGAACCTGGCAACCAGTTGCATATGCCTCACGTTCAATGACTGATGCGGAGTGTAGGTATGCTCAAATTGAAAAAGAATTGCTGAGCATTACTTTTGCTTGTGAGAGATTTCATCAATTTGTAGCAGGACAATCTGTGGATGTTGAAACTGACCATAAACCATTGATTGCATTGTTCAAAAAATCTCTTAATGATTGTCCATTGAGAATCCAAAGAATGATGATCAGATTGCAACGTTATGCATTAACTGTATTTTATACACCAGGTAAATTAATGTTCGTTGCAGACACCCTGTCCAGAGCAGTAGACCCAACTACACCCTCGAGTGAAAAGTTGACTGAGGATATTCAAGCATATGTGAACATGATCGTAGAAGCCTTACCTGTTGCTGATTCCAAAATGAAACTGATCTGCAAAGAGACAGAACAAGACCAAACACTTACTCAGGTGAAATACTATGTCATGAATGGTTGGCCAGATGTGAAGCAAAATTGTGGTGCAGATGTTCATGAATTTTGGAACTGTAAGTCTGAATTGTCTGTTGGTGATGGAATTTTGTATAAAGGAAACAAAGTAGTGGTTCCGAAGAATCTGAGACATGAGATGTTGAATAAGATCCATGAAGGCCATTTAGGGATTGAGAAGTGTAAAAAAAGAGCTCGTGAAGTCATGTATTGGCCAGGAATCAATCAGGACATCACGATTGCAGTGTCCAAATGTCAGACATGTGCCAGATATCAATTCAATAATCCAAGAGAGCCACTAATGTCGCATCCGGTACCTGAAAGACCGTACCAAAAAGTAGGTGCAGACATTTTTACATGTCATGGGAAAAATTACCTTGTGATTACTGATTATTATTCATTTTATCCAGAAGTATGTGCGTTAAGCACCACCACGGCAGAAAATGTTATTTCATGCCTGAAATCAGTCTTTGCTCGACATGGAGTACCAACTGAAGTGTTTACGGATAATGGTCCTCAATTTGTTAATGCTAGTTTCCAGAGTTTTTCAAAAGACTGGGACTTCAGACATACAACATCAAGTCCATATTTTCCCCAGTCTAATGGACTTGTGGAGAAATCAGTTGGAGTTGTGAAAAGGTTGATGCAAAAGGCAAGAGATGATGGAAGTAGTTTTTATATGGGACTGCTTGCTTATCGTAGTACACCTCTTGAGTGTGGAGACTCCCCGGCATATCTTTTGATGGGACGACGTCTTCGTTCTAATTTACCTGTGTCAGAGGATCTTCTTGTGACAGAAGGCAGCGAGAAAGTCAAAAAATTTAAAGAACAACAAAAGGCTAAACAAAAGATCTATTATGATAAAGGAACTCGTCGTTTGCCTGAACTTCGTGCTGGTGAGGAGGTCAGATTTAAAGATAAGACTAATACCTGGAATCAGAAAGGCATTGTACTTGAACAAATTCAACCAAGGTCCTATAATGTTGAAACTGCAAGTGGCGTTGTGTTAAGGAGGAATCGTCAACATCTGTTGAAAGAGTTATCAGTGGAAGTAGAACAACCTGAGAAGACTGAGATACCATTGAGAAGATCTGTTCGTGAACGGAAATGCCCTGAAAGACTTATTGAAACATGCTGAAAGTTGAGAGGACTTGTTGCAAAAGACTGAACAATTATAGATGTGTAATTGAATATTTCAAATAATGTTAATATTGAATGGAATGTTGCAATTAATGTTTGTTAGTAATGAGTAAAAAAAAAAAAAAAAAAAAAAAAAAAAAAAAAAAAAAAAAAGAGAGAAGATGTAATGATAGTGGCTGGTTTTATGAAGTAGTGGCAACCCTGTCATGTTGCATATATGGGGCGCAGGTGCGGGTAGTAAGGGGCTAATGAGTTTGTCATAGGTGCGTTGTGGCAGCACGCCAATGTGAAAAGATCCTAATAAATCTTAACGTGACAGTTCATTTGATCTGGAGTTTGTCTGTAATGGAAAGCAACAACACAACCAAAACAGTATAAGCCTCAAGATAGACATTTATTGGACTGATGCAGTGTAGATTTACTTGATTATCATTTACTCCACCATCATTTACTACTCCTGAGTGCCTAACATCTCCTTTTGTATTCCACGGATAGAAAAAAAAAACTATACAAAGAGGGTGAGTAAATTATGCATAAACTTTCATCTTTATTGGTGAACTATTCCTTTAAGCAAAGTCAGTGATGCATTCTTAAGATATACTTCAGCTTTTTCCAAGTGACTGCTAAGTGTTTTCTCATCCACTTTGTTCTGCTCAAGCCTCACCCGTAACCATCAACACCTTCAGCCCACGGTTGCCAGTCTGCTCCTAAACTCCCCCAAACACACCACACAGAGCCAGACTTGTTCTCTGCTACAGGGAGGCGCAGAAGCTTTGTAATGTTACAGCCACATGTGCATGTAGAGATCACAATTGACCTATGGCTAAGCCCCGCCCCCTCCACTCACTCGGACAAACGGTCAGCATTCGGTGACGGGCGCTATGGCAGATCACAGTAGGAGACATTTCACAGGGGCCAAAAGGGCCTTAACTATGCATTGGAGGGTTATATTAATAATTGTATTGTTGAGAAGGTCGATGAAAAGCTTCAGCTCCAGGCAAAAATGTACAGGTCAGTGTACGTGATAAACCGAAAAAAAGAAAAGAAAAAAAAGTTCTCCAGTTGTTTTGGTTGAAAGTTGTCTAAAATGTTGTGCTTCAATATGTAATTAATGGTTCATCATGATCAAATTAAATATGTACAGGTCTAAGTTGCATACGTTTCCAGGACAAGCCTTTTGACCATCTTTACCGAGAGTAGCCTAACGTTACCTCTCCGCTAGTGTGGTGCTACAGTATTCACATGAGTCATTCAGCATAACATCGCTAACATTAGTTATCTCGGTTATTTATAGATACGTTAATGAAGCTAAGTGATGATGTACAACGCAGCTAGAAGCTAACGTTACCGTTTTCTAATGTTAGGCTAACGTTACGTTAGAGATGTTAAAGATAACGTTCAAATACGTTGTTGACTTTCCTTAGAACAGATGTAGACATCCTTGTTTCATTTATCCACGTTTAGTTGGTGTTGTGGTCATAACTTAATCCAGAGCAGACACTGATCTCGGCCGAGATGTGGCTTGGGAAAGGGTCGTCGCCCAGCCTCTCGGGATACCTAGTGTCGGAGTTGTACCGCATGCACACCGTTTGACCATTTTAAACTTAAAATGACAAGAAAAAACATATAAAAACGAATGAAAACTGACTAACTGCAATGCATTTCAATGGACGTGGTAGCAGAGAATATCCGAGTGCATTGGGTTAGCTATGCGAGATGAGAGACGGTGTTAAACTAACATTACAACAATAATGAACATCAAATGCTTAAAGAGCACTGACCTGTACCACCTTGCTGCAGATTAATTTCAGCGTTGATAGTTTTCTCTTCCATAGTTTTCGAGTCCATCTCTTCCATATTACAGTAGTTATGGCATGAACGCAGCATAAGCTCTGCTGTTTCGGTGCTCGGTGACTGGCATCTGTCTAAATCTGTATAGCAGAACACACGCTGATAACGTGTGATGTCTGCGCGAACAGGGTGCGCGGAGGTATGGAAATACTGTACGTATGTTGACAGACAGGTAGGATTTTTACATTTTATTGTATGGTCCTACACCTTCCACAGATGGTACTGTATATAGGGTACAATGGGGCTAAAGGTTCACGGGGGTAAAAAGCGCCCTTTGATTTTATTTCTCTCTAAACCACTAGATGGCACAAACTTGCCACAGAATTTTTTTTTTTTAAACACCAGCTTTTCAAGATGCTCGTGGAAATTTGGCTGATCCTTGACGCGATCACGGGCAGCAGCGCAAAGCTGATTCTGTGCTAATTTGATCTAATTTTTTATGTTTTTTGTATACATTTTGTATATTTACAGTAAGTAGCAAACGAGAATCCCTAAAATGATTGAATATATTTTGAGACAAAGGTCTTGTTAATGATTTTCAGTTTTGTTCAAGGTAATTATGACTTATTATATTTAACAATTATATTTATTGAACAACAATGAATTATTTAATTTATCAAAATAAACATAAAATAGTACAAACTTTGCAAAACTTCGACATTATTTAGGCTAAAACATATTATTTTTACCTAAAGTATTTGTTAAATGATGAGCATTTTACCCCACCTTGCCACCTCATACATTTTTAAGATTTTTAAACCACTTTTATAATTTTTCCGTCAATGTTCAATACAAACAATTGTTCTGCAGTCATACATGGGAATAGTGAAAAGCACTTTTTTCTTAAAGGGGACAAATCATGCTAAATCCACTTTTTTAGCCCTTAAATGCATTTTGTTGTACATTTGGAGTGTTTAGAAGTACAGAAAAGTTGAAATTAGTCTCTTCAGGTGCTTCGTTGATATCTTTATATTCTGTTTTGGTCATATTTTGCAACCTGTTCCGATTATTACGTATTCTCTATTATGGTTTTTGAACAATAACGTCACAGTATTTGCAGCGGAACTACCAAATAAGGACATCGATTCCCAGCTTAAAACTTCGAGCAATTCGCCATTTGTATTCATTTTTTATTAATCAATGTCACATTATAACCGTAATTAAACTAAACTATACCTGTTCCAACGCCACACAGCATATATTCTCTGACTCTAGGCATTATTGTCCGAGTCGAAATGAACACCGTTACTGTGAGTTTCTGTTTTGATATTATCATCTTCCCGTGAGTTGAGATTGTTCACTGAGCGCGAGCTTGTTAGGCTCCGCCCCCTGTGCCGTGAACCAGCAGCTCATTAGCATTTAAAGGAGACACACTAAAACGGTGCGTTTTTCTGAGCCCGTGTGACGATTTAAACATACTGTAAAACATTATCTGTGGGGTATTTTGAACTAAAACTTCACGTACACACTCTGGGGACATCAGAGACTTAGGCCTTGTCCACACGAACAAGGGTATTTTTATAACCGTGACTTTTTTTACGAGGTTCGCCCGTTCGTCCACACGGAAACACAGTGTCAGGTCACTGAAACCAAACATTTTTGAAAACCCCTGCCAGGGTGAGGATTTTCAGAAACGCCGGTTGCAGTGTTGTCGTGACGTGTAGACAGTAAAACCGGAGTTTTTGCCTTGCGACGTCAAAGTGTGCGCCGTTATCCGCTGTGTTTGACGTCAGATTGTGCGCTGCTGACTGCTTCTGATTGGCCAACGTGGCTTTACGATTAGGGTTATATCGCCGCCTGCTGGTGTGGAATGCTCTTGACTGCGCTTGATAGCGTGTTTTTGTGTTTTAATGTAGACGGAGATTTTTTCAAAAACGCAGGAGGAAAAACTCTGGTTATAAAAATACCCGTGTCCGTGTGGACATGGCCTTATATTACATCTTGTGAAAGGGGGAATAATAGGTCCCCTTTAAGGTATGCCTTTAGCCCTGTTGTACCCTCCATATAAATACATTTCGACCACTTAACTTAGTGATTGCTATCAGGATGTGAAGAGACTTTCAACCAGCATAACAAAAAAATGTTTCTTGAACAAATCCGCTACCCTGCCTTTAAATGGGGGTCCACAGCTGACTTCCTCACCGCCAGTGCAGAACATCTAACTGTTGACATGTCTTTGGCATTGTGTGTGTATACATGCCAAACCCGTTGCAGAGTAGATGTAGTGTATTCTGGCTGTGGGAAATGAATGCACAAATGAGCTATGGACAGCCAGGGATGTGCAGCAGAAACCCAGGCAAAGGAAAACTGCGATTCTCTGCAGGGAGACACATTTGTTTTGCCCACAGAAAAGCAAATTCAGTGTGCTTTGTTTAGAATTAAATGCTCTTTACATTAGTATTGCCAGAGCATTTGCAGCTCCAGAAAACGAGAAATTGTAAACAAAAATAAAAACCGTGCAAATGATCAAGTAATAGTAACAATAAAAGTAAAATATAGTTAATAAAAGAATGTGAACTAAGAAAACCGAAATTAAACAAAGAAGAAAAAATTAAAGAAGTAATATTTCTTGAGCCAGTCATTAAGAAAGAATGGAGAATAAGACTAACTGTGCCAAAAACATTGATAATGAGCTTGTGTTTAGTGGTGGAGACACAGCCTCCAGTCAGATCACTCACTGACCCTCATACTGCGCTGACACACTCATGCGGTCACAGTCATTAGTGCTTCCCTCATAAGACACAGTTTCATTGTTTCATACATTATTAAATGTTCGGTGCATTGATGTATATCATTTTGGGTTACACTTTATTTCGATGGTCCACTTTAGACATTCTACTGTAACTTTACAAATATAAGTCAACTAACTTTCATTGGAGTATTAGTAGACTGTTAATAGACAGGGTTAGGGTTCGGTAGTCTGGCTATCCCCAGACCAAGCTCAATCTAAGGCGAGACACTACAGGTGAATAGAGCAACATTTTAAAATAATAGATATCACCATGAAACTTCCTCAGTTGATTACTTACACAAGTATATAAAAACATGTATCACAAGTTTTTGAAATGTGTATGTTTAAATATGTAAATTAGGCATTATCTCATTAAATATGCACAATTTTGCATATATTTTCGGTAGATAGATCTGAACATATGATAAAGTCAGGTACAAATTAATTTTTTCATTTTGTTTACACACAAGATAAAAAAAAATTCAGAGGGACTTCAGGATATATGCTTTTATTACCTAGGAAATCAAAATATACTGTCCATAGCCATAAAAAAATAAATTTTCGCCATATTTTTTTAAAATTAAAATGTCACATAAATCAGGCCAGGAATTATTTATTAACAAATCCCTCTAAAAATATCTTCAGAATACTGCTAAGTGTATAACTGGAAAGTTTGGTGTACATGTGCTACATAGGCTGAGATGTTTCTGGAGAATGTCAAAAAACTCATTTTGTATTCGCTATAACTACCGCCTCGCTATACATTATCCCGCTTATTACATGGCTACCTACCAAATCAATCAATAATTTGACACAAAATATTGATTTAAAAAGGAATTTATTGATTTAAAAACTATTTATATGGCTTCCGCTAAAGAAAATAGTCCACTTCGCGTCGGGCTCCCGATCAGCCTGTCTGTGTTGTGTTCGCTATAACTACCGCCTCGCTATACATTATCCTTACTTAGTGCATCCTTGCTGAGTAAAAGAAAAAATTACTGACCCCAAACCTTTGAATAGTAAGTAGTGTAATTGTTTTGTTTTCGTTGTGATTTGTTATTTGTAATTGGAGAGAGAGAGAGAGAGAGAGAGAGAGAGAGAGAGAGAGAGAGAGAGGTTTGCAGGGAATGAGTGGAGGTCACAGAGTATTTATCTCTCTCTCTCTCTCTCTTTTTTAAGCAGGAGGATGAGCATCTGTCCTATTTACTTTAAGAGCAGGTGTTACTTTTGTCTGGGCTGAATCGGTGTGTGTACACTAAGCGAACACTTGTGTGTTAAGTCACCATCTTGGACGGTGCTCAAGTGCAACGTTGTTTTGTATCTCAACTAGCGTGAGGAAGTTCAGAATGGTAATCAGTCTCTCCACTCCAGCCGTACATCTTCACCCTTCAACTAACTTTGTTTTTGACGATGATATGTGGTTTTCAGATCTGTGCTGCAAAGTTTAAAGTGCCGTGTTTGTACATGTTTATACACTACTGTTCAAAAAACTTTTGGAAATTAAGGAAATTTATACTTTTAATTCATCAACAAAACAATGAAGCAGCACAACTGTTTTTAAAGCTACACTGTGTGTTTTTTTAAGTTGATTCTTTGAAAACACTTTCTTTCAAAATTATATTAGCTAATTCATGTGTAATTCCACCAACTAATCAAGTATTCTCATAAGCGTAGAATCTGCCATTTATATACGTGTGAGTCGCTAGAATGGCGGCAGCCATGTTGCGCCTCCATCTTGAAAATACATTAGCCAAAGCTGGACATACCTGGACATTCAAGCTTCGCCTTTCACGCTTTTACACTCAGTGGTGCCGTGACGAATGCGAGGGGAGATTACTCGCAAAGAAATATGAATCTGTGACTCTATTATTTCATTAAAGTGGCTGCCAGTACGATTTAGAATTATTTATAAGATCCTCGTACTTGTTTTTAAGGCCTTGCACAATCTAGCTCCTGTATATTTATCCGGTTTGGTGGCACCAGCTAGATCCTTGAGATCAGAAAATGAACAGCTGCTTTGCACTACCAGGACAAAATATAAACATAGAGGTGACAGATCTTTTTCTCGAGCAGGACCTAAATTGTGTAATGACCTCCCAAATCTCTACTAATTTTTAAAGCCATGTTAAAACAACATATTTTAAATTTAAATGGAGAGCTTTCTTAAATGGGTTATTGTCTATGTAATGTGGTTATGTTTATGTCTGTCATCTTTTTGTGTTTTTGTGTGTTTTTTTAGTTTGTGATTGTGAAGCACTTTGGGCAAGTCAAGTCATCTTCATTTATATAGCGCTTTTAACAATGTGTATTGTTTCAAAGCTGCTTTACAGAGATAAACGTATAATTTAAGGTAACAGATTGTTTTGGCTTTATAGCGGTTCTTGAATAATGTTATAATGGGCAACGTGAGTTGTATTAAACTGTGCTATATAAATAAATAAAACAAGAAAACTGCCGGCAGATTTGAAAGCCTGTTGAAGATGCAGGATCACGCCTGTTCTCGAGGACATGTAACAGAGTCGTCAAGGAAGCGAAAGAGAGAATTAAAACGACAACCGATAGGCAAATCAACAAGACCAAAGTCAATATTGGAGTGGCTTTTCCATGATGGAAAGAGCTCATGTCTCCAAAGTCTCACCTTTCAAATTTGGTCATTTTTTTAATAGAAATTTAAACTATAAATAGCGTTTTGTGGCTCTTTAATGTGTTGTGTCAGATCGCTGTGTCGCCTCAGTTAAAGCCGCTCGTGAACCGATCATCTCTTCCTTCTAGTTCATTTATAGCATCAAATAAACATGAATGAACATCAGAAGGAATGTTGTTTTAACCGCGGAAAGACGTCAGTACACTCCGCTTCTCAAGTTCAAATCCTCCCATGTTAATCTACTAACTCTCCTGACTGCTTTGTCGGACAAAATGGCGGATGGTGAAGTATGATTGGTCAGATCACCTGTCAATCAAGCTCCCTGCGAAGGGTCAATTTCACGGAGAAAATCTTACACAGTGTAGCTTTAACGTTGATTAGAAAAAATGTTTCTTGAGCATCAAATAAGCATATTAGAATGATTTCTGAAGGATCGTGTGAAAACCAAAAACAATAAAAAAGCAGTTTAAATTGTAATAATAATATTTCACAATGTTACTGTTAAAACACTGTTAAATGTTACTGGCACAAATTTTTGAAGGTATAATTATAGGAATGTTTTGGCAAACTGAAAGAGAGAGGACCTTTGCTGTGATGTTAACAGCGGATGTGAGCGGCACGTGTTTGTGTTGCTGTCTGAGAAGTTAATGGTGGTTCGGCAGTTCTGTGTGACTAATAGCGGGTCATAGAAACACTGGGTGTGTTTGTGCCATTAAATCGTGATTTATGTTGCCTTAACTTTCAGACCCTCTTAGACTATAATATCACACACATACACACGGAAATAACCACCGCTGAGAGGTTTTTATGACTGAACTAACCAGCCAACTTACAGAAGTATCTCGGCTCAATATGAATTAGACTGGAATGTTGGAAGGCCAGCGCAGACACACACACACATTAACACTCTTTAAAAGATGATCTTGATCTTAAGTTTGTGATTTATAGGTTCGTAATCCATTCTGCTTGTAAAGATGTCCACTACTGAACAGTGATATGAACTCTTTGCACTGATATGACCTCTAAAGCCCCGTTCACACCGCCAGCGATTTTGTCGCTGTGTGTCGCTAGTCTCTGTACTGTGAAGTCGCTTGTGGGCGTTGGTAGTGCTGTCGCTCTAATGTTATTGGTTGACTGGACGTTTGGCCATATCTATACTAAATACCATCACAAGTGATACAACTATATCATTTTAATTTGAGTAGAAATTATAGGCTCAAAAGAAACGGTATGCTGTTGGGAGAGTGTTTTTATATTACCACAGCAGTGTTCAGTGGATTAAATCATTTACTAGATTAACGATCGATCAAGCAACAAATTAAACTCACTCATATGGTCATAAATTACTAAAACGACATTCTTATTTGACAAATAATACATTTTATTGTCCCTAATAGTCAACACAATGCAGGGGAAACTGTAAAGTGAACTGCAGCAGTGCTAAACTTGCATCAAAAACTTACAACACTCGAACTGTAAATGCATGAGTTACACTCACTGAGACCGTCGACCGTTTCTTTTCCATGCATCATTTTATTATATCCATGAATGTGGTTACAGTCAAATCGTGTTAAGTGAAATCGCCCTCGAACTCTGTCTTGCCTGCACTCCGAGACGGTGACGTGAGCTCCACTGAAAGTCTTCTTTCCTATCGGTTGCCGCTCGCGAAAATCGCATCTCATTTGCATAAAGTAGATTTTTCTGAACTTTTGTCGCTTGTCTTCTGTCGCTTGACACGCCCACATTCTGTCGCCAACGGTCACTGTCGCTCGTGTCGCCGGAAGTCGCCAGCGCTCCATTGAAATGAATGGGATCTTGTCGCTGCGTGCCGCTGGCGGTGTGAACGGGGCTTAAGGTTTGAAGAGAAATGTAGGCTGTTCTTCTAAGCCCATTCTCTCGCCTGTTTATCTCAACAGAGGTTTGCTAACCCCCGGGGGTTCAAGAAGGAGTTTATTAAAAGCTAATAATTAATTAAATCATAAAAATGTAAAAAAAAAAAAAAAAAAAAAAAAAAATTATAATAAAAACCTTACTAAAAATGCAAAAATATTGAAACAAGATATTCAACAAGCAAAATTGTGGGGCCATAAATACTGAAGCCAGATTGACTGCGCATTTGCTAAGATATTTGGTTACAAATATCCTATCTAATATCATACATGGCCAAAGTAACATCAGTGGAAAATTTAGTTTTTTTAAATTTGATTAAAAATCATAATATATATATATATATATATATATATAAAATATATAAAAATCATAGAATAATGTGCATTAAAGAGGCCATTTTATGCCCTAAGTCTTTGTAGATGTTGGGGTCTACTAGAATAGGTTTCACTTTTCATGCTTAAATGTTAAAAAAACATTATTTTTCACATAATTTACATTGTTGTAGCACCTCTCTTCCCAGTCTGTCTGTAACGCTCAGTTTAGTTCCTGTCTCAGTGGAGCCCCCAACAAGAAAGAATATAAGTAAACAAGCAAAACAAAATGTATATTTGGTATTTAACAGGCCAAACTGGCTTTTGGCTGTTGAAAACAATAACTGAACCATCTGAAATGAAAGGACAATTCCAGCGCAAATCCGCAAAATGAACCTACGGGTGATTAACACATGGTTACCGAGTCGACCGTTCTCTGGGATGTGTTTTCATGATAATCGAATGTAAAGAGTTTTATCTCTAAAAACTGATTAGCTTATAACGGTAGTATATGGGGCATAGAATAAGTAAAAAGAAATCGCTAGTTAATACCACTAACATGGCTCAAAATAGCATAATGAGGGTCCCTACATGCAAACCAAAGCATTGAGAACTTTTTTAAGTGTACAGACGGTTTAATAAGAAGATACTTTATAAAGACAGTACACGTCGCGTATACAGGCAGGAGCCATCTTTGGAAAACAGTCTCGACTAGTCGAGCCACGAACGCCGTGCTACGTGAGCTGAACTGTGACTTAAACCTATCGACCAGCTCACTTTGCAGCACGGCGTTGATGGCTGTGTGATGTTTGAGCATGAGCGTGTATGAGCAGTGTGTACAAGAGCATGCCTTGACCCATTTACTGGACCATTTAAAGGAAAAAAAGACTAATGGCACAAAGCTATAGGAGCAGCACATTTGAGTTTTGCCAGATGCATATGACCGTCGCACTGGAACAGTTACACATGCACTGACAAACTAATCTCAGGCAAAACACTGGCTTCTCAGTCTTTGGGGTTCATAATCGCAAAAATAGGAAGTGTGAGTAATGTTATATAAAAGCAGACGCACAAACAAGCATATAATCCTCATTTAGCGGCACGGCGAGTCTCTGCTCCACTCGTGTACGTGTGATTTTTGGCAGGTCCCATCTTTGCACTATACAGCATGCTTCCAGTGGCCAGCTGGAGAAATGAGCGATTGATTCTCATTTTATTTCATTTATTCATCTCACTCTCCCCCGTTTGACAGATTTATGCGGTGACTCTTAAACTCGCAGGCCAGCTCCTCCAGAGGGGTGCAGGTGGGAGCTTTTACAGCCGGAAATGAGTGTGCTGAGCTGTCAGTCATATTTAGCTGGGCATTTAATGTAAACAGTGTAAGTTGTTGGTGGACATACGGTTGTCAGATTGTTGACTTGTTTTAAAATCCCACATTACTGAATGTTATCCTATGAAAGTGGAAAAACAGAAACAAGTGTATAGATTCTGAAAGGACTGGACAGCAGACAATGTGGATTTATTATTTGACATTTGAACTTTCAGTATAATATGTGCATAGACGGAGGGAGGCTCTCCTGCCGAAGTGGTTTCCTGAATGTTTGACTTGCACAAATAGCCTTTGTAAGATCAGAGTTCCTTCATTTTTCTCTTTCTTGCATACACAGACGTCTTTCTTTCACATCCTACTTGTATCAGTTCAGGTATTTGTGGTTTAAACCTTCAAAAAAACAAAAATAACTGTTAAATTAATATTGTTAAACTTAATTTAAGTCAATTACCTTTTTGTTATTGAACACATGTTGTAATTTCACAGGTTGAGAAAAAGAATAAATGGTCCAAACCAAACTGCAAACATAAAGCAGACAATAGGCAGTTGCGGTTTGGACCATTTACCTAATTTCCCAGACTGCAAAATTACAGAATTAGTTAAATTGCATCACCTAATTGTTAATGAAACCCCAAAGTCATTAAAGTTTCGGTACTTGTGCGCTGTTATCTGTGCGTACAGCTGCTCACACACGGGCAGGCCCGTTTTAGACAACGCGTGAACACAGAATTGATTCCTCTTCCACATCTCCTTGTGCTGGAATTGACACACACACACAATAATGTCAAAATACCAGTCTCAGCAAGACTTCCCATAAACAGTCTTAGGGCAAGCTCACACTGCAGGGCTGTTGTGCTCGTACTACACAACCAGGTTTCTTGTCATATATTGTCGTCTTGTCATAGCAGAGTGCGTACAACACAACGCTGGTGAGGAAATCAGATGTGTATCAGTGTATTGGATCCGTGCATTCGGTCTTAAAGTGACAGCATCCTATAAATCCCTGCTTCTGTTTATGTCATTAATGCCAATCAAACAACAAAACACAGTTTTAACAAAAAATAATCTATATTTAATTTATACAGTGCACACTATAGTGTTATTTTACATTTAATTAGGCCTATTACATTTCTGTTCCTGAATACTACGATTTAGACCTTACTTTATTTGTAACTTTGTTTTACTGTATGTATCTATGCTTGTGATTTGTGTATTGTTTTTATTTTATTACTGAATGTTCACTTGCCTTTTAATAATGTTTGAACTTTAGTCAGGCTAGTAGTTTGTAGTTTAGTATCCAAGGCTGTAATCAACCAAAGAAAATCTTGGTCGACCGAAGTCCTGAAATTTTCGACTAAAAATGACGTTAGGAAAAAAACTTTAAATGAATTGGCTGCGCACTGTGCGCAGTACTTGGTAGCCTAGTTGTCCGCCTAAATGAATTATATATAAACATCATAAACTAGTAGGTTATTTGCAGTATATTAAATCGTTTTTGACCTAATTATTTTGCACTGAAATGAGTCTGACACTCGAGTCTGTCGTTGCATCACGTGCACCTGCGCAATATCATATGATTTCCGAAAATAGTACTTTGTTGTCAACTAGTGATATATCATCACAAGAACTTTTGAGGAATATGCAACATAATTTAGACAATTGTTTTTGTCATATCTAATATCATATCTCAAAACTAATACAAACAGTGGGCACTGCGCATTAAGCTGCAAATAAAAAATAAAACGGGGCAACCTAACGCAGACAAGTTAGCTTACCATTTTTAGATGATATGACATCTTTGTCGTCGAGCTGTTGCTTGCAAAATTTGCATTCAACTTTTTTACCGTTTTCTTTTTTTTTTTTTATGCTGCCACACTGCCGATGTCTTTGTTGACATGGTAGAAGAGGACTGACTATGAATTAAACGCTCTCACAATTAAATAAATAACATTCAGCAAACCTTCTAGTAGCCTACTTTCTTCAATGTGTCTCTCTTCTCCGGTGAGTTGGGCTAATCCAAAAGAAGTTAAAACAAGGGGGGTGTTCTGAAGACAGACTGTTACCTGTGGAACAGGGGTGCTCTGAAAACACCCCCATTAGCAATTAGTGCTTTCCACCTGATGAAATGAATGCGCAAAAAATCGACCAATCAGAATTTTGGTCGAGCCAAAACGTATCGACCAATAATCGACTAATCGACTGGGAGATTACAGCCCTAGTAGTATCATACTTAGTGTGCTTTATAAATGGAAAGCAAAGTGACATTTGCCCCCTACCCCAATTGTTTTCTGATCCGTGACTCAAATACTGTAATATGATCCGAACCGTGAGTTTTGTGATCCATTGCATCACTACTCTTTACTGTTTCTGCTCTCTACTGTTATTACTATTATATTCTCAGTGGCAAAAAAAAGTCCACTTCAAACATCAATTCTTGGCATAAGTGATTTTATTAAGTCAAAATGTGATGAAATATGACTGACAACACTTGAAACACCAGAAGCAGTGTTGTGATTCTGTAACTCTTTATGACTTTTGGAGCTCAGCTCAAGTGTTGAGTTCGGAAAGGACAGTCGCATATTTTGGCAGCGGTCTGACAGTGAGGATCTTTTGGGTGAGGGGGATATGCTAGGTGTGGTATTTCACATCTGCACAGATTCCTTCTGTGGGAAGAACATCTCGCAAATCTGTAAAAACGCATTTCAAACTGTGATTCTCTCACTCTGACCAGATGCTGAGGAAGCCACAGAGTTAATGATAATACATCAAATTTTTAAGGATAGCGATCTGGCTACTTAAAAATGTTATGCATTATTATCATGAACTCTAATGCGACACAGTGTTTTGAACTAAAAAACCTTTTTCCCAACTGTTCTCCTTGCGAAAGGTTGATGAGGGCACAGCTGGCATTGGCACAAACGTGTGGGTGGCACAGTCAGTGGTATTTTGGGTGGGGCACAGTTACCAGTGCCATTTAAGGATTAGTTCACTTTTAAAAAAAACTTTTGCTGATAATTTACTCACCCCGATGTCATCCAAGATGTCCATGTCTTTCTTTCTTCAGTCGAAAAGAAATTAAGATTTTTGATGAACACATTTCTCCATATAATGGACGTCAATGGGCCCCAAACGGGTCAAGGTCCAGATGACAGTGTCAGCGCCGCTTCAACGGGCTTTAAACGACACCAGACGATGAATACGGGTCTTATCTAGCGATAAGACTAGTCTTATCTAAGTTCAAAATCGTCCAACATCGTTTTTTTACCTTTTAACTCCCTTTTTTTGTAAACGGCGTTTGACTTTGTTTGCACGTTCAAACACTGACTCGTCAAGCGTGACCTTTACAACGTAACTGCGTATTACGTGACGTCACGAACGCGCATCACAGAACAGAGCAAGGCGAGCATTTGTGCTTATAAAACTTAAACTTTTTTATTTATTTTTGAAATGAGGATGGTTTCGCTAGATAAGACCCGTATTCATCGTCTGGTGTCGTTTAAAGCCCGTTGAAGCGGCGCTGACACTGTCATCTGGACCTTGAACCGTTTGGGGCCCATTGACGTCCATTATATGGAGAAATGTTCATCAAAAACCTTCATTTCTTTTCGACTGTAGAAAGAAAGACATGGACATCTTGGATGACATGGGGGAGAGTAAATTATCAGCAAAAGTTTTTTAAAAAGTGAACTAATACTTTAACACAGCAATTGAAGATAATTCCTGAAAACGTTCTTGTTTGGAGTGTAAATTCGTTCCTTACGTCCCTTGTCCTTCCTGGCCCCCAGGAACCTAAGGTCCGTTTCTGCTGTTTCTTGTCAACTGTTTTCTCTTTATTTGAAGAGCAAGTACCAAATCTTGCCGTTTGGACTGGGTCATTGATCTCCCCAATGATGCAATTTTCTTCTACCCCAGGATGGAGAACATTCCTCAAGTAATGTCATCCTCGGATCTTTCCAACTTTATCCTGAGAACATAATCTGCAAACTTCCTTCCAAATGTTTCCATATGAGCTTGTCTTTCTTTGTTAATGCTATTTAAGGGAGCCAGACGAAGGTGTTTTATGATGGCCATCTTCAGTCTGATCGTTCATTATTTTGAGGGTTATGAAGATGAAGTGTTCTGGCAGATCACTTTATCTTGTTTGGACGGGCCTTCTGTCCTGCATTACAATTTGCAAGCCAGCTCTGTTTTACTAATTTACTGCTTGTGAAAGAACAGAAGTACCCGCTCTAAAATAGCAACCTAAAGTATACGCTGGGCAGATATGGCAGCCATGCCCGACCCTTTGTGTGTAACCGCTGTACGCTTGTTGGGGAATGTGTACGTGTGTGTGTGTGTGTGTGTGTGTGTGTTGTGTGTGCACAGCGCTGAGCTTTCATATTTTATGTAGGCCGAGCTATGTAAGCGGCATTAAGTTGGTTGTTTTTACATTTTTCATGTTTCCCACAGTGCCAGCTTGCATTCAGAGTAATTTAGTTCAATCATTGCCGTCAGTTCCTGCATGCCTCGCGTTTGCATTGTTGTTCTATGGTTTTCAACTGGTAGGGTGACGGACAGCAAAGAAACAATGCTAAATGAAAAATGTCCATTGACTCCTCTGTGTTCGATTTAGAGATGATCAGATCAGTCTGAAAAGCTTGAAAACATGCTGTCGGCTCAGGTTCAATTCTCTCACCACCTCTACTTTCCTGTAATATAAAAGTTTGAGGTCGGTAAAATCTTTTAAATGTTTTTGAAAGATTTTTTTTTTTTTTCAGCGCCCATTACTCCAGCCTTTTGATCCTTCAGAAATCATTCTAATATGCCGGTTTGGTGCTCAAGAAACAGTTTTTCTGGTTAATATATATATTTTTTATGAATAAAAGTAATAATTTCTTTGAAAAAATAACCTCCATCTTTAAAGAGCCATCCGCTCCTGGCATCAGTCATTACATTTAACAACATGTCTGTGAAATGTCTCGTTTTTCGTCACTGGCTATTCTGCACATTGGTGACATCGTCTTTCATTCTTTAAAGAGAATGTGTCTTAAGAGTTGACTCGGGGATGGACTGCATTGCTGTATATTTTTCCACCTCACTGATATTGAGCAATATTGATTGTGGAACATGTACTACAGCAGATACAGATTATTAAACACCACAAAATATCTGACATCTTATCAAGGATCATGATCTTTCTTTCTGTGCAAAAAGTCACGCACATTTGCAGCAAGTTGCACAAGCCATGTATGATATTTTCTTATCTGCAAGACATGTTTGCCTTTTGCTCTCTTTTATGTGCTAGAAGTGAGTCTCTGTCAGTTTAAATGTGTGAATGTCTTTCCCCTCTGAATCATTTGTGTTTGTTCCTCATTTAATGAATCTGAAATTATTTCACATGCTAGCATGCGTTGAATTGTCACTGCTGCTCACCCCACATCGTCTTCTCACTGCAGATACAGTCACTCATGTTTTTAGTCCTAAAACCTTGAAGAGAATTGGCATATTTGGGTTATTTGGGTATATTTGCCTCTTGGAATTGCATAAGGAATTTTAGAATAGAGATTCTGTGTGTATGTATATATATATATATATATATATATATATATATATATATATATATATATACATAATAAATATATATATATAATAAATATATATATATATATATATATATATATATATATACATACAAAAGCTCTGTGGTTAATATTACTTAGTTAAGAGACTTGCCTGTGTTCTGCTAAATTAATTACATATAGTCATACCTCAAACATAAATGTCAAAGCCGCTGTTTTGCTTTGAAATGTAATGTACATTTTACGTAAAGCAGTTCGTGTTTCTCGTTCGTTCTCGTTCTCGCTTCTCACGAGACTTCCAATTTCTATCTTTCCAAGTTGCAAGGTTGGTTTTCCGCCTGGGAACGCTGGGGGGAGCGGGGGAAAGTCACCAATATCACCAGAACAGGTTGTTTAACCATCCAAATGATTTCTAGACAGTTTTATTAAGTTAAAAATAGTTGCCAAGTTCTCCTTTAAATTTCAACAGAGGACCCGCGCCTTCGAGGAAGTTAACGCTTGTCAATGGAGAGAGGCCAGACTCTGTACTAATGAAATGTACGAGAGTCTGGTAGGTCCAGGCTAGGCTATTGAGGCTGTCAAGGACCAAAAAAGATCATAAATATAACTTTATACTTTTTTAAGAATAAATTATTCCCACTGATTTTGCTCTTAAATGTGCACAAGTAAGATTAAGATCTGAGAGCTATGGTAGAGGAAAGTTTATAAGTTAATAATCAATTTTCTGTCTGTTTTTTACTTAAAGCTAGACTTCAGAAGACTTGGAATGCAGCACAAGTGATATGGACCGCAATATATATATATACTTGTGTGGTGTTTTTATAATTTTTGGGGCTATATATTATAATGACTTGGAGGTGATTAGTACATAGCTGATTACTTAATTCATAGAAGTTATAGACGTTTCTGCAATTTTTCCTTGTTTGTATGCGTGTGTGTATAAATGAGTTGACAGGACATGTCTATGAAAACCAGGAACCGGTGTATCAGAAAGTGTTTGTAGTGCTGAACATTTGTGTGGGAGAAAAAGCTTTACTCTTGGACTCCCGGCTCGCACGTATAGGAGCGCGGATGTGATTAATGAATGTAGAAATGAGAAAAATCAGACAGTATTAACATGGAAAAGAATGAAATACCTGGAGGAAAGGGATGACGGATATTTCCGAAGGAAATCATGCCACGATGAGACCGGTTTTTGTTTATACATTCTCTTCCAAACATGTCTGCTTTTTCCACAGTTTTCTTCTGCTCAATCCAAGTCACACCCTTTACTTTCTCTCTGCGTCTTTCTCCACCTTTCATCTGATTTTTAATGGCCCATGTTGATGTTCTGGTGGTGTGCCGTTGGGTTTTGGTTCAGCGCTGTGCCACAATTTAAATGTAAAAGTTATTGTCTATCTCCAGATGTATATGAGCTTTAACCCTCCATAAATAGTTTTGACAGCATCTCCACAAAGACTCTTTTACAGGCTTTAATAACTTCACATTAAGCGTTAGTCTGCCCTCCCTAACACACCACTTCGGTGTAAAAAACGGGTCCCAGATCCCAAACCACCCACACAGCCGGTCTCATCTCCAGGCCCGCAGGCCGGTTCACTCTTTGTTTTATCTTACCGGTATCATGGCTTTTGGCTTTTTTATGGGCTGTAAAGATGCCAAGTGAGATAAGCCCTTGTTCATGACTCCATATCCGATGCCATGGCTCGTCAAGTGGCAAAGAATGTGGACCGGCCTGCATAGTTTTTGGCTTTTGGAATATAGCTTTATTTAGTTTTATTCATGCTTGTTTGTTTCCCAGTGAAAACAACAGCTTTAGTTTCATCTGGAGATGTAATGTTGAACTACTCACATTGGGTTGGATGTGCGCATAGTGAAGAAATTGTGAGTAGTTTTGTTGTTTTTGTTTTGCATTATTTTATATAGTATAAAGCGTACTATTGGTATAATAGCTGCTTAATCTATATACATATATTAATTCTTTTATTTTTTATTTTTTTATTGCAAATGTAATCATGATCCTCAAAGTAGAAAAAAAAATGGGATTTTGAGAATCGTGTCGTTACATTTGCTGCCATTTAGTTTAAAAAGCACATGTCAGACATTTGGGACCCTGCAGGGAAGAATTCTGAAGCGACAACAAAGATTGAGGAAGGCAACACACAAATATTGTCTTGAGTATTTTTATTTGTTTTAAAATGTAAATAACGGAGTTTTCTAAAAAATGAGTAACAACAGTATAGGTATGTTATTCATGTTTGTAGGGGAATGGAACAGGGGATTTTTGGATGCATCTTTTTCTGAGTCTGTTGTTCTTAATTGTTAATATTTTAACTTAAAACGTCTAATGCAAAACTCATGGTATGGGACGCAAACATTTTTTAAAAAAAGAATTGACGTATAAATATACCAGCAATTCAAAAGTAGTGCAAATAGTGAGAGCAATAATGGAACTGGAACTAAACTGAAGCTGAAAATTAACTAGGAATTTGAGGTTACTGCATACTTTGTAAAACTCTTGTCTGTTTAGCTTTCATTGGTTCAGTTGTTTGCTTGCTCATTTGGACATCACTTTTGTGTGTTTCCCAAACCTCAGGGGATCAAATGGGATCAAAATGAAAGTTAAGTTGTAACCTTTCTTTCATTATTGCCTACATCCATAAGTACTGGTAAAGATCCAGAGGTATGCTGAGTTACTGTAAATGAGAGTCACGTTTGACAGTCTGCCAGTGTACTGGGCCTATAGAAACCTGCTCATTAAGTTGTAATCCTGCTTTAAGGTCCAGTACAGACCCGCCGTATACAGCAGCTGGACTTGAATATCCCTCTGTGCTCTGGTCCAAAATGAATTTGGCTTCAGGGGGAAAAAAGTAGCTTTCTGTTCCAAGAAAAAGAGATTTTGGACCGGGAATGAACTTCAGCCCAGAAAGGTAGAGAGTGGAGACTTGGATCTCCGGAGAGATTCTCACTGCTGTTGGCCTCTTCAACTCTTATCCATCTGACCTGGGTCATGGGATGTTTGCAGCCTTTTATCAGTCATTCGTGAACTTTCTACAAGGTGAATACATGAAATAAGAAAACAGAAATACATTCTAGAATACAATGTGAAAGAATAAAAGAAAGCGGGGAAACAAGAGAATTTAAAACACTGGCACGTCAAGGAATGTGAAACTGAAATTAAATGATCAGATTAGTGTTACAACAGTCCTCTAGTTTCTGAATTTATGAACTGGTCATAATTTGTTTTTCAAATTATTAGTTACTTGATGTTATTTGATTCGCATATACAAGTGATATCACACTAAATATGCAATTCACCTTTGGCTAAGCCACACCCTAGAATGTAGATTGACCAATCGCAGCGCAGCCAAGAACGAGCTCCACAGCGGTCCGACACTTTTCACAGCGCTCCATTGACTTTAACACCGGCGTCTCATATCTTTGGTCTCGGCAGGCTCATTACCGTCGTAGTTTTATCAAAAATATGGTTAACCGTTGTGCCTGGGGCATTTGTAACACAGATACGCGTTTCCCAGAGAGGTTGGAGGGGGGGTGTCCCGTTTTTCCCCTTCCCAAAACCGAAGTCAAATCCTGACAAGTGTCGTCTTTGGATTAAACTGTGTGGACGTCCTCAGTCAGCGAAACCCCTCAAGATCAACAACACACTTTTGTGCTCTAAGATACATTTAGCTTTTAACCTTACTGTGAAGTTACACTAGTTAGACAGTTTTATGCTGTTTAGGTTATGATTTCGGTTCTCTACCCTAATTGTTGATACGCTAGCACACGCTGCTAATAAATACAACTTTATACTCACGTAGTCCGTTTGCTTTGTAATCACGATTATAGAAGTGAATAGAGACCCAGCTCTGCATGAACAGTGTTGCTCCTGATATTGTGAGTCTCAGCCGTCTCCATTAGGATATGCGGTGGGTCATGTTTTGACTGTGACCGTTATGCTTTTGCCTCTATCTGGATGCCTTGTTGTTGCTTGCGTTTCGCCGTATGTCTTGAATATAGCCTTCGAACGCACACTGAGCCTCTTTTGCCTACTTCTATCGGACACTTTATTTGCTGCTTTATAAAAGTTTGATAAAATTTCAGCAGGAAGAGCCGTCACAGCATAAGCCATGTTGATACCAAACCAGAGCCCAGATGAAGTTGATGGACGTAGCAACAGTAACTAAGGGGGGCGGGGCTTAGCCAAAGGTGAATTACCTATTATTGATATTCAGAACTGCTCTCTTGCTCATGTGATACTGCTTCATACCAATACCATTATAAGGTATTATTTACCCATATTTCTTAGATGTATGTAGCCTATATTTATCCCAATAGAGTTGTCATGTTTTTCTTTGTTAGATCTGCTGAATTAGCAGGTGCAGGGTTTCTCGAAAGAGCTGATAAATATATGTATAGCGGAAGTGGTTTTCTTGCCTGGGTTACTAACGAATGTGTGCTGATAAAAAAGTTTTTTTCTTTTTTGGAAGGAGATTTATTCTACAGTTAGATGTTTCATTTACAGTATTAAGGATGCTGACCGTTGTTTGGTCAGGTAAATGGTGGACTACTGCAAACCTTCACATGTTTCATGGAAGCTATGCTGTGGTTATGGATCAGGAGTCACTGGAAAGACTTGTGCTTTGAATTTCTCACTTTTCCAGGCTGTTTGAGATTGAAAGATATCATTAAAATGTCATCAAGGTTCCAGAAAAGTTTTCTGCTTCAGGTTGTGGATTATTCCTACTGTGACTACAGACGTGTCTCTTCCTGAAGCTCTAGGTTCCTCTGTGTGTATCCAAGGTTCAGATGTTTTATCTGTCAGATTTTAATGAAAGACTCCTTGTGTCTTCTCTTCTTTTGGCAGTCGTCTACTGTTAAAAAGTCTCCTGGATGGTATAATAACATTTGCATCTCAGAGGAGATGGACAACATGTTTCTGGCTCAGGCTGTGTAACTATATAAATGTGTGTGGATGGGAGAACATTGATGGTTTAGCTTGATATTATGCAAAATCCCATATTGTTTTCTCCAGAGAAACAGTCTCATAAAAAAAAAAAGAATTACACAGTTAATAACGTTCTGAAACATAATCAAAATATTATAATCTAAAGAACCTAATAAGCAACTCAAGGACCCAAAACAGTAATGAGACGAGGGGTCTTTGCTAAGGCTATGTTTACACGGAAACGATCAGAAGAGATAACGCAAAAAGTGGCGTTGCGTTTCTCACTTTTTATTCTGCGTTTTAGACGAGCGTTTATGGGGGGAAATCTGCGTGCATATCGTGATGCAAAAGTGTGTAAAAATTGGATATAGTGTGCACTCCAGGCGGCTAGGTGCGATGTGAAGCACTGAGAGTGAAAGAGACGCTGACACAGTTTTTCATCTTTAATACGGTAAAGCTGCTGCTTTAACCCTCGCTGCTCTTCGCGTGTCGCTCAAAAATGACAGAATTTTTATTTGTCTAAAAAATGAATGCTATATTTTAGTTTGATAATGTTTTGTTATTTTCCTGTACTGGCGCATGCCTGTGACGTAAACGCGTACGCCACGAGAGCCACCGTGAGCAGATCGGGTGCCTTCCATAGAGAGCCTAAGTCCCGCCCCTCCGCTTCCGGCTCATGGGACCTTATTTCGGGAAAAATATGTATGGTAGTCAATGGCGAGAGACAACTTATCTTTTTATTCCGTCCGAACTGTGCCCTGAATTACACATATGATGTTTGTCAATTTAAAAGATAATTATGAAAGTCAAGAAAAGTCGCAGTTTGTCATAAAACAGAAGAGTAACGTTTAGTTTTATGTGAAAATCGCTCAATGAACATCATCTTTCGCCTCAGTAAAGTTAGCTTCAGTAAAGTTAGCTTCAGTAAAGTTAGCCTTCAGTAAAGTTAGCTTCAGTAGAGTTAGCTTCAGTAAAGTTAGCTTCAGTAGAGTTAGCTTCAGTAGAGTTAGCTTCAGTAGAGTTAGCTTCAGTAAAGTTAGCTTCAGTAGAGTTAGCTTCAGTAGAGTTAGCTTCAGTAGAGTTAGCTTCAGTAGAGTTAGCTTCAAGTAGGTAGAGTTAGCTTCAGTAAAGTTAGCTTCAGTAGAGTTAGCTTCAGTAGAGTTAGCTTCAGGGTGGAGTTAGCTTCAGTAGAGTTAGCTTCAGTAGGAGTTAGCTCAGTAAGTTAGCTTCAGTAGAGTTAGCTTCAGTAAAGTTAGCTTCAGTAGAGTTAGCTTCAGTAAAGTCAGCTTCAGTAGAGTTAGCTTCAGTAAAGTCAGCTTCAGTAAAGTTAGCTTCAGTAAAGTTAGCTTCAGTAAAGTTAGCTTCAGTAGAGTCAGCTTCAGTAAAGTTAGCTTCAGTAAAGTTAGCTTCAGTAGAGTTAGCTTCAGTAGAGTTAGCTTCAGTAAAGTCAGCTTCAGTAGAGTTAGCTTCAGTAAAGTCAGCTTCAGTAAAGTTAGCTTCAGTAGAGTTAGCTTCAGTAAAGTTAGCTTCAGTAGAGTCAGCTTCAGTAGAGTCAGCTTCAGTAAAGTTAGCTTCAGTAAAGTTAGCTTCAGTAAAGTTAGCTTCAGTAGAGTTAGCTTCAGTAAAGTCAGGCTTCAGTAGAGTTAGCTTCAGTAAAGTCAGCTTCAGTAAAGTTAGCTTCAGTAAAGTTAGCTTCAGTAAAGTTAGCTTCAGTAAAGTTAGCTTCAGTAAAGTTAGCTTCAGTAAAGTTAGCTTCAGTAGAGTTAGCTTCAGTAAAGTTAGCTTCAGTAAAGTTAGCTTCAGTAGAGTTAGCTTCAGTAAAGTCAGCTTCAGTAAAGTTAGCTTCAGTAGAGTTAGCTTCAGTAAAGTCAGCTTCAGTAAAGTTAGCTTCAGTACAGTTAGCCTCAGTAAAGTTAGCTTCAGTAAAGTCAGCTTCAGTAAAGTCAGCTTCAGTAAAGTTAGCTTCATTCATTGAGTGAAAAGGTATGACGTCACATGTGCGCCTTTTGGGTTTGTAGTCTTTGTAATTACGTATTTTCTCAGTCTTATACCTCAACAGTTTTACATCAAACTGCGACTTTCTTGACTTTAAAATGTATCTTTTAAATTGACAAACATCATATGTGTAATTCAGGGCACAATATAAACGAGATCAAAATATTTTGTTGTCTCTCGCCATTGACTACTATACAATATTTTTCCAAAATAAGGGGCCCATTGGTCCACCGGAAGGGGAGGGACTTAGGCTCTCTCGGTTAGCAGACTTCACTGTCTAGCGACTTTTGCCGGTTTTACCCTTTAGACGGGAACGCGACGGTTGGAACGTTTTTTAAGATTTCCACTCTTGAGAGTGGTTTCACTTTTTTAAGCTCCAAAAACGCCGTCGCCGTGTAAACGAAAGGCACATCTGATAAAATATTTTTTATGTTTTCACCCACGAGCGTTCTCGTGTAAACAGGGCCTAAATCTGAAGGGCTGCAAAGAATCATTGAAGATCATTTATTTTTGAATGTCGGTAGGGCGCTTCAGCCCATCCAAGAAAAAGTACAGAGTCCAGTTCACTGAAGACAATAAGAGCTTTCACAGCACTGAGGGGGACTTGAGGCTAGAGTTCAATCATTTTGAGGTATTTTTAGTTTACCCTTTCTTGTATTTCAGGTTGTCATTTGCCTGTCTGCATTTTGAACCCACTTCTGCAACATTGTTTGTTCTTTATGCTGCATATACTGAGAAATGTATGAAAAAAAAACAATCCTCTGGAGAAATTATGCTTGTCACTTTTCAGTTGCTATTAATTTGTAATTGTCAGGAAGACGTGTAAAGGAGAGATGACATTAAGGACAGAGAAATGGAAAATGAGGTAGTTCGAGGAGGAGGTGAAATTAAGGGAGAGAAAAGAAGTGTGAGGTAAGAAGTCACGTAAGTGTTTAAAGGGATAGTTCACCCCCCAAAAATAAACAATTATGACATTTACTCATCCTCATCTCAATCCAAACCCTCCTTTTTTTTACTATGGAACATGAACGGAGAACATACACTACTGTTCAAAAGTTTGGGATCGGTAAGATTTTTAAAACACGAAGGCTGTATTTATTGAATCAAAAATACATTAAAAACAGTAAAATTGTGAAATATTATTACAGCCAGATTAGGGATGCTCACAATGAACTGGTTAACTATTAATACATTCAGAAATAATGTACAATATCAGTAATTAAAGGGATACTTCACCAATTAGCATTAAGCTGTGTAATCAGTAGAAAACCTGTAGTATTTTCGAAATTACCGTGCTTTCCTCCCTCATGTCGCCCTCAGACGAGAGATTTATGTTTTGTTTTTTTCTGGAAAAAATTATCTGACGCAAAAATCTTAATCGGAGGCTTTTTTTTGGCCAGAGGCTAAAAACTACAGCCAGTAGAAGGCGCTAGTTTCGAATGTTTTCAACCCGCCCATAGTGGCTGGGATCTCACTCACAGAATGTACAAATAGTGTCAGCCATCTTTCTTTCTTTTTTTTTTAAGCTAAGCTAAAAGGCTCTTGCTCTGTGAAGAAAGCTGAGTAATAGGGGGTGACCATACGTGCTCTTTTTCACCGGACATGGGGGAAAATCATATGGACACAGATAGAGAGTTCTATTGCTGTCGCAAACTTGTCACGGAGACTCAAACGCCGTCTTTTCAGTTTCGAGTCGACTAGTACTTCCGATACTGCCCTCTGTAACCTGGTAGGCGTGGCTTGGGAGTGGCCTTGTAGGGCAGCGAAGCAAGTGCATTCTGGGAGTTGTTGTCTTTCATCCACATGAGCCAAAAATACATTTTCTAGCTTTTCTCAGTCTAGAAGGCACCAACTTCTAAAATAATTTCACATTTCTACTACATAAATGACCCAATTTAAATACACATTTCATCTTTACAGCGGTGAGAGTATCCCTTTGAGCGAAATAGTTCACCTCACTCCACAACAAGTCCTTTAAATTTAACAGAATTCAGAACAAAACAAGAATGAAAAATTTAGGTAGCCTGTGTGATCACTTAAAATATTTTTTAATAAACAACTTAAATATTTGATGGTCATACAGATAAGAGTAAGACATCATTTGAAACTTTTTTTGTACATTGTGCTTTGGGTAAAATAAATCAAACAAACAGAATGACGCTTTCTGCCACCTAAGTTTACTTGTTGTACTTGAGAGCGTCCCAAAAATTAGCATATATGCTTCTACTTGTTGCACAGTTTTGTCTTTAGTTTTGTTAATTGTGTGAAATATATTTTGTGTATTTGCCTATTTATTCCTTTTATATACATCATTTTATTCAGTTTTTCTCAGTTCATGATGTGACGATGTGGGAATCCTCATGCTCTGTTGTTTATGCTGTTATTTGCACATGTAAAACTAAACCAAATACCAAATTTTGATATTTTGAATGGGTCACAGACACTTATCCAATCTAATTTAATCTGGCCGGTTTAAAGGTTAATGATCTGTTAACGAGCTTCGGTTGTCGGTCAGGTGAAGGGGAAAAAAACGAATGAACATCCCTAAGCTGAATAATTGAGTCAGAGTTGAAACTCTAGAAACATGCCAGTTTCACAAATTAGTTTCACTATATGATTCATTCAGCTCAGTGATTCAATGATTCACAGCAGTTCTCCAATTAATAGTTCACAGGAGGGGAAGATGGTAATTGAAAAACGGATTTGATTTCAGTTGTTTCTCACACAAAGTTACTATATGAGTTCAGTGGTCTTAGAATATAGTATAAGTCATATAGACCGGTGGTTCCCAACCTTTTTTTTGTCTGAGACCCCCTTTTTCCCCAAAAAATATTTTAGGACCCCCTTTCACATTTAATGATATTATCGCTCTTGTAAGCTTGCAGCAAGGATGACAAAATGTTGTTTTCAAACAAACGGTATGTTTACTATAACCAGATATGTTTATGCACAAATAATAGCCTATAATATTGAAAATACAATAACAAAAACATCAGTAGCCCTTTGTAATTTAAAAACGTAAGCCTATGAGTAGACTATTCATTGGCCCTATTTGAAATGCCAATAACAAAAATATTCACACTGGTGTGTAGGTAAAAAAAGAAAGAATATAGGATTATTACTAAATGACTGCGGTCTGGGACATCAATACTTGCATGTTATTTGTGAGGCTTTATTTTTAACGCTTTTTGGCGCTATAGCGAGTGATAATAAACTTGCGTTTATTAACAGAATAATGCGTCTTTTGGAAGAACATTGTAGCCGGAACTACTTCTCTCTGTGTACGTCTATGACGAGTCACGCAGGTCCTGGGCTACTCCGCAGCGATCCGAACCCGTGTAAAATAGTCCCAATGTAACTCTTATTATAGGAGTACCAGTGGCTCAGGATAAGACAAAAACACGGATTGGGAAAATGGATTCATGATGAACTCGCTCATTATATAAATGGTTGCAGAAAAAAGTTAAGGACTTTTATTTAATTCTCATTGCTCAAAACTTCCGACAATCTTAAGGACGCTCCGATTATCGTAAAAAAATAATCTGATCAGATATTCCTGCCGTGTGTGGTGTCCCCCGGGGACAAGCGGGCACGCAGCCTGTGGGACAGTGGCGTGTAGCCAATCAGAAAGCGAGGTGACGAGGCGGTATGGCGCACCAGAAAGTCCGGTGGACGTCGGAGATGGAGGATAACAGGGGTTTTTTCGGTTAAAAACCAAACTACAAACTATCGCCACTGCAATCCTCTTCGTCCGCCATGATTGTTTACTCTGAAGTCACGTTTGATCTCGAGGGATTTTGCGAGATTTCCTGTCTGACCTGGGAATGCTCGGGAGTCAAATCGGTTCGTGTGCGATGTGTTGATTTTGCCGTGTGGTTGCGCAACACACACTGTACGACCAAAACTGTTAGACCCGTGATTTTTTTTATCGTCGTGTGTGGGGTCTCTCAGGTTTGGAAAATCGGCCGACAATTTTAAAATCGTCCTGTGTGAACCAGGCTTAAGATTCTTCAAAATATCTAGTTTCATACTCTAAAAAAGAAAGTCATACAACGACAAAATTCCATCCCTTTAACGGTTTACAAAAATAACTAAAATCACTTCAGGAAGGTCGTTTTACTCTCAGGTACATCAGAGAGGCAGAAATAGAGAATTAGTGAAGGAGAGAGGGTTGTAGAGAGAGAGTGAGAGTGTGTGTTTTTAAGAGACTGGTAGGGTGGAGTTCTGTGGCCTCTTGCCCTTCACCGTACACACCACTCCACTATTTATACCCAACACCACCCAGCACAAATAAGGGGGTTTGGATGCATAGCATGTGTGTGATATGCTACGTATGTCAGTGCAAATTCTTCAGTCTATCTGACTTTAATAGTTGTGTGTAAGTGTTTGTGTCACAATCTGTGTTGCTTAGCGTGTGTTTTTTCACAAACCATTCCGGACATTCCTGGCAGCGGAGTACAGTCTGTTCTGTGTCCTCCCCCGGCACAAGTGTTTTCAGCACAGCCACTGAACACGAATTCTGATAAGAATGTCCATCTCGAAATATCTTTCAATCTCAAACGGCCTGGAAAAGTGGAGAAATTCAAAGCACAAGTCTTTCCAGTGACTCCTGATCCATAACCACAGCATAGCTTACATGGTTTGCATTAGTCCACCATTGACCAAACACGGTCAGATCCTTAATACTGTTAATGAAACATCTAACTGTAGAATAAATCTTCCAAAAAAAGAGTGTAATATAGAAAACAGATGACCTAGACTGACCGGAAACTCCTGTTTAAGTGGTCATATCTCCTCGCCAGACCGCTGCAGCTCCAGTGGGGCGGCAAGTTGGCATTAGAGGACCTGGTCTGTAGCCCAGACGTTTCTCTTGAGTCTCAAACCACCTCAAACATGCAGACATGAATGCACACTGCATACTGCACCATCCTGGGGGCCAGGTGAAAACCTTTGGCTTCTTAGTCTGACTGTACACAGACGTCAGGAATCCTGAATGTATGACATTGCAGACGTATTTGTAAATGGGTGAGTAAATAGTGTATTTTGTTAGAAATAAAGGATATGGTGAGGAAGGACACTGTGGCTCATATTTGCTGGATTTTAGGGAAGTCAGTGTATCTCTTGACTTTGTTTGAGTTTGTGTGTGTGTGTGTGTGTGTGTGTGTGTGTGGTGCATGTGTGCATGTATTATACCATATTTCTGTGGAAATAAAGAAATTATTATATGTCTATATTATATATATGTATATATTACATTATCTGTGATGGATACCAATACGTTTTATCCTCCATCTTCACACACAACAGAATTACCTTATTCATCACTGTAATGTCACCAAAGCCCCATTACCCTGATCCGTGTGTGTGTGAAAGCTGCTCCAGCTCAGCGTCTCTCCTCCTCAGATCATTGATCTCCTGCTCCAGTTCCTCCAGTCGTCCTTCAGCTCGACTCACTGCAGTCTTTTCCTGATCTCTGATCAGCTGTGTCACCTCAGAGCGTCTTGTCGCCAATGGAGCGGATGAACTCAGTGAAGATCTTCTCACTGTCCTCCACTGCTGTCTGTGCAGAGCGCTGTTAGGACACACATCACAATCACACAGTGAGCTTCAGTGGAGTCCTGACTGAGACGTCTCACACTTCTCTTCTTCTCCAGACTCACCTTATGAGACACCACAGCCTCTCTCAGCTGCTGAAGATCTTTC